>JANFNE010000029.1:0-134545 GCA_024867545.1 Phytopythium helicoides | reverse complement strand
GTTGCTTTCTCCATCATGAGCTGCCCGTCACCTTTGGCATTAGACTCCGCACCATCCACCACCACCACACACTGAGACCGCTTACCTGTGGATACGCGAATGTCAAAGTGCAACATGCATGATCAGGTGCAAACTTCGGCAGAACGAGAGTGTTGCTGGAATGTACGCTTGTCACTAAAGTGAATATAACGACACACTCGATCCCAATTTGCCGCTGCGACCCACCAAAGAGATCACGAAGAGCCTACTCCCAGCCCAAGCTGCGTCACGCGCAGCATCTAGTTGCCGGTTCACGTGCTCAGGACAGACGGCGGTGGCGAGTACCGCAATGTTGACCTGTTCTGCAAGTCGACCTACGTGGCGCGACAGATCAATGAAGTTATGAACCAGGTCTCCAACGGGAAGGCTGAGCGCACGCATATCGCGATACTGAACATGGCGCGGTGTATGGAGTTCACATCAGGCCTGCCGGTGCATGTCTTGGTAGACGCGTTCGAGTACGCCGCGTACGTCCTCAACCGGAGCCCTACACGGGCCAACGACAAGCATGCGCCCCCGCTCGAAGCGCTGACGGGGGAGAAGCCACGAATCGCGGATATTGTGGTGTTAGGGAGCCCGTGTACAGTACACGCCATGACGGGCAAGTAGACGTGGCAGCCGCGCGCGTGAGTGGGAGATGATCGTCGGAAAAAGCGAGGAGACCGACCGGGCGCCGAGGAAGTAGTGCTGGACGAGGGGACACGTCCGAAGAGACGGCGACTGGTAGGAGAGCCGGAGACTATCCGAGAAACACAAGGAGCGTAGGTTACGGACGCGGTGAGCATTCCACTCATCCGCCGAGCTTGAATGTCAGTCCTAAATTTATCAACTGCCTCGTACAACACTAGGTTTGACTTGCCTTTGACCTGATGTAACGCTGTCGGGCCTTCGTTTGATGCAACCACTGATTCGGGGTGATTAAGCAGATCGATCAGCAGCTTCGACGGAGCTACATGACGCTTGGAACCTTGCGGCCGAAGACCAGGGAGCAGACCTAGCGCAGCAGCAATAGGCGCTAGCAGAGTCGCCAGCTCAACTTCCGTGGCCACGATTGGGCACATCGCGAAGTTTGTGTCGGGGATGAGTGAGAGGCCTTGTTCTTCCGGCACATTGACGCGCAGGAAGCGAATGAAGAAGATGTTGTCGCTACTGATCGAGATGTTCTGCTTTCGCAGGTTAGTTAGGTCCGACGCGCGCCGAAGATATGCCACATCAGGCAGAGAGGAGGGCAGTGTCTTGGCAGTCAGTCGAGGAGTGTGAGAATACAAATACACAAGCAGTTTCCTTAAGTAGACTTTTGTGTATGCTGGGGCTTTGTTGACAAAACTACCAGCTTCCTGCTTCATGCAATACTTTCCGAGTGTCGTTGCCATATTAAGCAAACAAATCTCAACGGCATAGATGTTGATGTTGGAGAATTAGCAGTACATCCGCATCTTTACCTGCCTAAAGCACTGCCTGACGGTGTCCGTGCGCTTACGCCCATTTTCAAACCCTGAATACATGGCGAACTTGTACATCAAGGCTAGAAAGATCTGAGGAGCATTGTCCCGCAACATGCACACTCGCACATACTCCCACCTGACACCATCTACCTTCAGAAAATTCATAAAGGTATTGGCTGCATTAGCTACGGTTTTCTGTGTGTTGATGGGCACAAGGCCATCCGCTTGCAGGCCGCCACTCGACATTGCAGGTCGGAGCCTTGTCAAACACTAGAATGGTATGGACTACACTCGCTGTTTGAGCTCGTATTTCGGCTCTTGCCTCCGACCGAATTCGTGGGATCGACTACTTAACGGACCCACCAGCTTATGATTGGCTGTAATGGGACCTAACATTGCTCTTGATTGGCTGAGAGTGAGAAAAGATGCGTGATTGGTTGATTTCTCTCATCCTTAATGCCTATCAGGTGGAGCATTGACTGTATCCGCCCATATCACATCATGTTGGGTCAGTCTGGAGCTTGGTAGTTTAAAAAAAAAAAAAGATTTATGAGGTTGTGACGGAGCCACCTTATGTTGAGTCAAGTACCTCAAGACAGACCAGAGAGCGGAAGGTCCCTTCAAAAGGGAGGCCGAAAGGTATCAAAAAAAATCGGGATTTGTCACGCGAACACGTCTTTACATAATATCTATCCATCCGCGTTGAAGTGAGATTCCACCGTGGAGCTGTGATCTTGGCTTTTGGATATCAGCGCAAATAAAATCGAAAAAAATAGACGGTATTGCGTTCCTGGATTTTAGTCCAGGTGACAGCATGGATTTGTACCTGGATCGAAACAACGGATGCGAATCTGAAGGAATTGTCGTGGTGTGAGTGAAAGATTTGTGTTAGATTGTAGCAGATGGCGTGTCTAATGTGCAAGATTTCGCCGAGGACGCAGAAGATTCAGCAGGTATTGCCGCCTGAAATTATAACCAGAAGCCTGGATGCAGACAGTATTCAAGCAGGAATCACGTATGCTCAATATCAACAGTGCAATTTTACCGACACTTTGCATGCATGTTCCACTAGCAATGAAGATGACTACAGACTAGGATGTTACATCTTCTGCCCCGCAACTTGAGTAGCTGGAATGTCGGTATCATCGATGTCATCTTCGTCGAGTTTAGTTTTCGAGCCACGGTTGCCTGCAGCTTCTGCTGTAGGTGTGTTTGCATCAGTAACTTTAGCCGCAGCAGTTGATACGAGTGTGATATTAGCAACAATGTTCATGGTCTCTTGTACTGCAGCGATTATTTTGTCGTCCATCTTCTGTTTCTTTCTGCTGCGAGTGCGAACCTTAGGATTGGAACTGTGTATGCCTGCAAAACGGGCGATTGCGAAGTCATTGCACAGTCGCTTGCATACAAAATTGACGAGTCACTGAGCCAAGTAGGTGGGACCAGTCGGTAGACACACGAGAAGTCGTGATGAGGAATAACTTTAAGTCCAGAAATATTCGAGTACGGGAAGGTCGCAAGCACTTGATCGGCAACAGATCTGACCTTGTGCTGTCGATGAGCACAAATTGCAGGCAACACCTTGTCGAAGAGCCACGCATGGAGCTTGTAACCATCGCTAACAGCAGTCTTCAGGTTCTCGATACGCCTAAAAGTTTCGATCTGAATTCGTGAAAATGTACCGATGTCCTTGATTTCCACTACCTCGACAGGAGCATTTTGCGATGAACTCCGAATTGGGGTAACATCGATTGCCTCTTCAGCACTGTTGCCAATAGGAAATGCTTTGACACAAGCGGCGAGCAATTTTGGTGGTAATAGGTAGAACACATCAAGTGTGAGAACTGGATTCGCTTCCTTCTTGTATTAAACGCGCTTGTTCTGTGCTGATGGATCTTTTACCTATACACCGCTTAGCCGCGTTCGTGTTTGCTCAAGGCCAGGCTTCTCAATCAGCAGCACATCAGCTAAATCACGTAGTGATCGATGTCCAGCGTCTATCTTGGCTTTTTCTGTCGCCTCGTACCACACATGTGCCACACTCTCGTTCACAACTGTCTTCTTGTGGTTTTTCTTCGGTCGTCCAACTTTACTCGCCTTCTTGTTGATTTTGAGCTTGGTCTCAGGGAGCCCAGCTTCACTTCTATTGGGCTTGTCTGCATCCTTCATAGGCGGGTAAACTACCAGGTTTTGCCTAAGTTTGTTCCGTCCTCAACCTCTGGTGAGTCGGTTTGTGCAGAGTCAATTGTTTTTAGTAGCTCCCCTCAACCCAGAGCTTTCCATTGATCAAGCAGAAACTGCAGTGAACGATCGAATTCTTCATCATCATCAATATCAGCCAGCTCGCTCGATAACAACTGGGTTGCTCGAGATGCCTCTCTGAATCGCTCAGCATGTGTGCGGCGCTTCTTTCTGCGCCTGCCGCTTCTTCAGAATTGAATTTGTCAATCGCGAACTGTTTCACGTGTTTGAGTTCCGCGCCAGCTCGAATGCACCTACACAATTCGCCAATCGAACTAAGATGCGGGTCTAAACAAAGCCGAATCCAGGACAAATATTATCACCCACCCATTTTTTGTCGATGCGTTCCATATGAATCACAGCCCCTTGTATTTTGACGTGTTTCCGGTAAGCAATACAGTGTCTACACGGCAACCTCATCGTCATTGCAAACTCGCAGTCACACCACCAGTCATCCACATTCCTCCACCTGTTGTGGCGGGCCTTTACAGTCTCTATATTTTGGTCTCCAGTAGCGCAGTCGTAATCATAGACACTCACCATCTCCACTCCAACTTGGTTCTCGGGCTCGACTCGCTTGGCAGCAAAGTGAGTTGTTAGCCGAAGTACATCAGACATTTCACTATCGTACATAAGCGTGAACGTCCTGACCAATCTTGAGCGTCTTATGGTTTTACTCATTCTCTGCGCGTCCATCAAATGCGAGAAACTTCATTATACACATTGACATGCTCATGCTTCCATTCACGCTGCCCTTAAGTTTGCCGAAAAAAGACTCAAGGCGATTATTTGTGTGGTTTTTGAAGTGTGGCAGTATGGAGCGGTGGTGAAGAACTCACTTATCTTGGCACGAATTTCAGTTCTCCTCAATGTACTCTAAAAACCCAGCAACCCCCACACGTGTACATATGTCGCTAAACTCCTTGTCGTGGATATTGTACTCGTCTTGATCGCCTGCGTAAACCATACTGTAAACGGCAGCATCGATTTGCGCTGCATCAGAAGTTGACACCTTCCCAAACTCTGGCTTGGCTCACTTCTCTTTCAACCACTTCAGAATATGGAAGTGGCATATGAGTACACGAGCCTCGGGAAAAGCACACTCAAGGACTCAAATTTCGTTGAAATCCTTGTCCACGACAATTACTCGGATGAGCTTCTGATTTTCCTCATTGGTGCGTTTGAAGTGAGCTAATGCACGCTCCATGTGTCAGTCCCATTCGCTTCTGGAAGCGACTGCTGGACTGCAACGCCTTCTCCAAACTCGTTCATCGTCATGATAGTAAGTAGCTGGTAGTTGTGCCTAGCACAGAGTCCAGGTGAGATCCAGTTCAAAACCAGTCACAATTGAGTAAGCCAACACGAACCTGTTGGTCTTGTGGCTGTAGTCGACTAATAACACCCCCGCAAACGACAAAACACCATGCACATGTGAGCCGTTGTTAGTGATATCACACCGACTTCATTTCTTTCGTTCGCTGATAGTGTTGCAGAGTTTTCAGTGTTTTCAGTCACAAACAAAGCAAGCTCGTATGCTGTCGCTTCAGTATCGTTTGCGGATGACACAGCAAATGATCGCTTTGCCACCATGTTATCCACGTCTGCCTTGATGACGTTTTGGTCATGCTCCAGCAGGTAGTCATAGATCCTGGATCTCTTGGATCCAGCGCCGATCATACCTTCAATACGAGCCTCAACTCTAGCGTCCGTGATCCCTCTAGAAGTGTGATACGTGCCGAATACGTCTGATGAAACTGGGTGGTTGTGATAGAATGCACCATTCTTCACCATTAGTTGCCAACGCGACTCATCCTTCTGCCATTGCACGACAAAGCGAAGCTTACATCAAGTCTGGCGGATGTGCTGACTGGGGCTTTTCCTTGTGCTCTTCAAACCCTTGTTGGCATTCGCATGTGTGCATAGGTAGGTTCGCTCATACATTCCTAAACCTTCAGGAAATAGCTCGTAGCTTCCTTGTTTGCCTTTCTTCGTCTTCATCACACGGCCATTACGCTCAGTTCGGTTGATCGAGTGCTTCACAACAATTACCTGCATTTTTTCCTGCGAGTATTTCCCGAGGTATAAATCCCACGCCTGGCAGTCTGATTCCAAGTTGTCGGCACCTTGACTCGAACTTGCCCTTCACCACACGTATCACCCTTCGTTGCCAACTCCTTAGCGCTCTTCTTGTCGGTCTTCTTGCTCCACCTTTTCCTTTTCATCTCGGTAAGCTTGTTGGTCGTACCGTCCGACGAGTCTTCCGACGAACCAACTAACGCATCTTTTTGGACGCATCCAACGCTCGCATCACTCAATGAGACATCTCTGTCCACATCGCTGAAGGCATCACTGCTATCTCCGTGAGCACTGACTGTGGCATGTGGGTTGTCAGCCGAGAAACTTGACGCTGGAGCTCTCCGGCGCAACGCATTGAAGTTATGTCTTCGACGAGGGAAGCAGCTTTGACTGCAAATTTATCTGCAAGATGCGGGCTGCGGCGCGGTGGTTTCATGATGTTACTTCATGCTGTTATGTGGAGTTGCACAAGTAATTTTGGCACTGGTGCGTCTTCGGGAGCCAGTAGTTAGATCGGCAGTTACCTGTGGCAGTGGCAGCGTCCAGCATTGGGAGCATCCTGCGCGTCCAGCGCCGGCAGCATCATCCTCGAATTATTTCTTTGCAAGTTTTCGCCGTTGTTTCATGTGTTGGGGCTCAGGGTGATTTTTTCCAGGTATTTTACGGATCCTGGTAATCCTGTATGTGATCCAGGCACAGTCCAGTTACGAATATCAATTTGGAATCCAGGACAGCAGTGGCGTCGAAAAAATAAAGCTTTTGTTCGATAAATGCGTTCTTGCTGAATTAGATTTATTACACTTCGAAATTCACTCTCACCACACGAAACGGAACTGAGAATGGAGTCTTGGCCTGTTGTTAATGGTGCTGGCGGTGAGTGGTTTTAATTAAGCTCATCTGCTTAACCTGCACTATTTTTTTTTTCAGTTGATTAATCCATCTCTAACTCGTCTCGCATTCAAGAAACTCTGAAGGCCAACAAACAAACGAAATTGGAGATTTAGGTTTAGAGTATAGTGACTTGCATGCTCAGTTCGTTTGGATTGATTACCTTGATAACCCAACGTGTCACTAGATCTGGTTTCATGTTCTATTTGTGGCGTACATACTATTGCTGCGTACTCAAGCCAACCGAATCCGAGTTGACATCAAGCCTTGTTTTGTTTATGTCGTGATGCCTTCATAATTTAAAGGAGAAATACCAAACAAACAATCAATTATACAAACAAACAAACAAATAAATAAACAAAGTCATTTGTTTGTTTGTAGATTTGTTTAAATTCAGACATAAGCTATTGTGTTTCTCTCTCTCTCTCCTTCACACACAAACACACACACACACACACACACACACACACAATCACAGAAGAAACGTAGTTGCCGTTGCGAAAGGCAAACGAGGAAGGATACACTAGGTATAGACATACACAAACTACCATTGCAAAAGAATCAAACCACACACAAAAATAAAGTAAAATAAATAAGCAACACAACACAATATATAAAGCAAGCTTTGGTACATAGTATAGGCAAAACGCAAGGTGTTCGAACTGCGGTTGACAGCCGTGCTGCGCCACATCAGGATTCTGGCACGAGATCCTCCCACTACCAAGAGCGAGGATTTTTCCCTGCTCTGTTATCCAGCCTGGGGCGGTTCACCCTTCCTTAGTGACCTCGACACCCTCCCTTACGAGAAAGTGCCAATGTCGACTCCTGGTTTGAGATGGACGCGCCATCCACATCCTGGGAATAGTGACACAACACGGCATACCACAGCCCTCACAACTCACTACCCAGCCAGAAGCTTGCTGTTACAAGTTGACGCCACTCAACCCGGTGAGATATCAACACAAAACCAAACCTATAAATACCCCACACTTGGACCCCGCTTCGAGAACCACATCGACCACTTTCTCAACACTGTCAATTTGCAGTGCACCCAAACTCCTCGATTGCTTCTTACAGGCAAATACAATCGACAAGTATCACAACTTACTCATCAGCCAGTTCTTTTTCTCAACGACGTGCTCGTTTCGATGAATATCTGTTGAGGCCGTGAAAATCATGCAGCATCCTTTTGATTCTTGTCGCATTCGAGTATATTAGAGAAACAAACAACGGCATTGCAAAAGCCAATCTTTACCGACCATGCGTTTGGTCAAACGGTATTAAATTTAGTTAGTGTACTAGCACAACTGATGATTCTGCTTTTAGATTGATCGAAATTTGACTTTGGAATCGGAATTGCATCTGTATCTGTACATCGTGTTTTTATACATCAGCGCCAACATCCTATTTTTGCCTAAAACAGCCAGTGTGTCGTGGAGTTTGGCCACGGTAAAAGTCATGTTTTCTTTGACGAAAATTGGATGGATAGTCTTGAATCCCCTGCGCACGGCGCCACACCACTACAACCAAATCACATCGCAGAATCTGGACAAGAGACTGATGTATGGTTAAGAAAAATGAGAAGATGAGAAGGCATGTAGATTTATCACTCAATCGACTTTGCTTTGTTCTTGCTGATTTTATAATGGGATCGTAGTATGGGTTCAATCTCAAATGACAAAGGAATGGCGAGTTTGTTTGAAACTCACTCATATTCAGTATGGTATGCTAAGAGGACCGATAAACCTCATGAGGTATCAAATTAGGAAATGAGAACGAAATTCACTTCACATTTCCTAAATATTGTCACCCAGGCTAGCTCGGCGAGATTGGGACACTCCTCAACGTGAACCGAAAACGCACTTTCTCCACGACACTCTTTAATGTGGCACATTTTACTGCCAGATTTCCCTACTAAATGATAGGTTGCCACCAAAGTAGACGCGCTAAAGCGATGGCTCAAGCACGAGCCTGAGTTTTCAAAGAAAAGGTTGAAAAGAGATCACAATAATACAAACAAAATTGCTAAATTTGGTTTGGGCTGAGTTTTTGGCCTTAAAAAGTGATGCCTTGACTTTTGTTCTGTATACATATTTGAGATGGTGCTTTTTTAGCAAACAGACTGGATCAGTTTCTCGCTTTTGTTAAATCCAATGTGATTTGACCTTGCAATGCCGTTGTTTGTTTCTCTAATATACTCGAATGCGACAAGAATCAAAAGGATGCTGCATGATTTTCACGGCCTCAACAGATATTCATCGAAACGAGCACGTCGTTGAGAAAAAGAACTGGCTGATGAGTAAGTTGTGATACTTGTCGATTGTATTTGCCTGTAAGAAGCAATCGAGGAGTTTGGGTGCACTGCAAATTGACAGTGTTGAGAAAGTGGTCGATGTGGTTCTCGAAGCGGGGTCCAAGTGTGGGGTATTTATAGGTTTGGTTTTGTGTTGATATCTCACCGGGTTGAGTGGCGTCAACTTGTAACAGCAAGCTTCTGGCTGGGTAGTGAGTTGTGAGGGCTGTGGTATGCCGTGTTGTGTCACTATTCCCAGGATGTGGATGGCGCGTCCATCTCAAACCAGGAGTCGACATTGGCACTTTCTCGTAAGGGAGGGTGTCGAGGTCACTAAGGAAGGGTGAACCGCCCCAGGCTGGATAACAGAGCAGGGAAAAATCCTCGCTCTTGGTAGTGGGAGGATCTCGTGCCAGAATCCTGATGTGGCGCAGCACGGCTGTCAACCGCAGTTCGAACACCTTGCGTTTTGCCTATACTATGTACCAAAGCTTGCTTTATATATTGTGTTGTGTTGCTTATTTATTTTACTTTATTTTTGTGTGTGGTTTGATTCTTTTGCAATGGTAGTTTGTGTATGTCTATACCTAGTGTATCCTTCCTCGTTTGCCTTTCGCAACGGCAACTACGTTTCTTCTGTGATTGTGTGTGTGTGTGTGTGTGTGTGTGTGTTTGTGTGTGAAGGAGAGAGAGAGAGAAACACAATAGCTTATGTCTGAATTTAAACAAATCTACAAACAAACAAATGACTTTGTTTATTTATTTGTTTGTTTGTTTGTATAATTGATTGTTTGTTTGGTATTTCTCCTTTAAATTATGAAGGCAACACAACATAAACAACACAAGGCTTGATACCAACTCGGATTCGGTTGGCTTTGGTACGCAGCAATGTATGTACGCCACAAATAGAACATGAAACCAGATCTAGTGACACGTTGGGTTCTCAAGGTAATCAATGCAAATGAACTAAGGAAACATTAATTTTTTATTTTATTGTCGCTATTTTTTTCTTCCGATATGCCATTCACGCGTTGACTCGCATGTGAAAAAAAAAAAAAAAACCGGTCCCACGCAGATGGGATCCGCCAAACATTTTCTCCAAAACCAGCAGCAACCACAATCTCAAAATGAAACGCGCTGCTGATATCAGTACTTTATGTTGCAAATATAGTTGTAGGGTGAGCCTGTGTCGCTTCCTTATCATTTTTCAATTCTACAGCACTCATGGCCCCCGGCAGCGCCATGCAGCCTCATTCGAGCGTTTGTCGCATAGTAGCTTTATTCGGCAGTGGGCAGGACCACCGCCAGCTCCACCAAGCCCTCTGTCAAGCACCGCACAATCTGAGTCCGAATTAGATGATGCAATGGGCGATGAAGAGGAGGAAACGGCGTGGGGCAATCTTTTCGGTAGCAACGCTGCTCGGCGTGGCGGTTTCAACAACGTGTTTAAGGTTGAGAAGCAATGGTTGATTTGCAAGGTCAACAGCCTCATACTGTACCTAGTGCAATGGCGTGTCGATGATTCACTTTCATAGGAGCCAGTAGCGAATATTAATCGGCGCCTTATTATTGGCGCCTTCAAGACTGCATTTCGCGATTCCAAGTAGGATTATCAGACTACAAGGAGAAAGCGACATGAATCACGACGTGAGCGATCAATTGCTCGTGTTCGAAATTTGTCGCTGGCTTTCATATTCACATGCATGGTCTAGCATTCTCATCGAAACGGAATACTTGATGGATGCCATGCGCTACGGCTGGAGGAATTCGACCTCCAGCACCTCAGCACTCGTCCAGCCTTTCGAGGCAAACCAGGTGTGAGTTTATGTGAGATGACAGTAATTTTGTATGAGTTAACCTGCATGCTATATTCATATTTAGGCATGAGGGTTTGAGTGGGTTTCTCGGTACTCATCATGGGAATGCCGCCAGGCCAACAGGAGGGCACTTGGCATTGTATTGCCAGGTATAATAACGGAGACCGCGCCTTCCTTATTGACTCGGACTAGATGTTTGCCGCCCGCTTCGCGGGCGGTTAGTATGGTTAAGCCAAAGAGGGTCGTGCGGTGAGCACTCGCTGCGCTCGTGCATGCTCCGCGCTTCGCGCGCTCGCCCAGGGATTTGCCTCGCTTCGCTCGGGGCGTCGCCTTCGGCTCCGCAAGACAGTAAACATAAAGTAGTATACTGAAAATATTGTCCAGTGGTTTTGCTTGAAGTGCGTCACCTTAAGTGTGTAGTACCGTGCGCGCAGGGACGCAGTCGTTTCCAGAATAGTATTTTTTGATGAGCTCATTTACAACGAGAGCACTGCTGAGAATCTTTATGCATTTTTTCGACTACATCGGTGGTGTCTATGCCATCACACCTTCAATTAGGGCTTAAATATGGCGGATTTCAATTGGATGAAATAAAAGTATCATTTTCTTCGATTGGTTAGAATGCTACTATTTTATTAGAATAGCTAAGGACGATGCTGTATGCAGGCCCATAGTCATTTCAAGATTTATCCAAAGGTGGGGTTGTACTACTGATTGTTCAAGGACGCTTCTAGAATGTGTACTCCTGTAAATACATGACTCCAGCTCGTTTTACAGAGTTTCTTGTGTTAGCCTTTCGATAGTGGTTTGGTGAACATGTCTGCTACCATATCATCACACCTCCTACCGGCGGACTGTGTCGGACCTTTGCCAATCCGGCGGTACACATTTTACGAAGAGTAATTACGATCAGGTTGCATTTGATTGGACAGATGACAGATAAGCCTCGACACGAGATCCGCCCTCCAGGCGGATCTCTTGGAGTATGCGGCGACCCCGTAGGTTCCCTCTTGGACGCCCTTGACTGCAGCAGCTGGCTCGACGCAAAGATCCTCTTCCACCTCATCAACGTTGGCGTCGGCTTTGGCTTTCACGTTTTCAGCTTGAGCGTTGACTTCATTAGCGTGCTCTTCGGTGCCGTCTTCAGCGATCAACCACACCTTGAGGTCTTCAAGGTCGAGTTTTTTCTTTTGCTTGGCAGCCAGTGCAACAAACACGACGTTCGGCGCCTCTTCGAGTCCCGCACGCGACTGAATCAGCGTCATGGTGAGTCGGAGATGTCGTAGCGCCTCGGAGCTCACCCGGTACTTGTACGGCTTGAACAGGCAAACGCAGAGGATTCGAAACTCCTTGAGCGAGCCGATTGGGTTGGGTGGCGGTCGATGGATCGGCATCTCGGGCTTGGAGGAGGCTCGCGCTTGTGCTTGGTGACGGGAAAGCGGAAGTGAGAGAGCTGCAACAAAGATGCGCAAGATCGTATCTAAGGTTTGGTGAAAACTGACAAGGACGGTGGTTTCTAACTGGTTTTATTCACTGACTTTTACTCACCATCAACATGTTGGCGCGGTAGCTAGACGGACGCCACTACGTGGCAATCAAGTCGATGAAGTCTTGCGTGTACGCAGGGGTTGGATCGCGGATCTAGCCTTTCTCCAGGAGGCTTCGGTAACGTCTGATGTTGATTTTGAGCTTACCTCCTTTGTGCAGGATCCGCAGGTGTTTGAGGATAGTACTCGCTACACGTGGTTTGATAGACTTCCCCTACAAGAACCCAAGAACACCGCGCTCCGCAGCTTGACTTAAGGTCCAGACGTCGTCCTTGTAACTTGCAGCGTCCTCATCGAGGGTGAATCCAACAAGAAGGAAGAGCTTCATCTTTGCCTGCTGAAAGTACTGCTTGACGGTGTTCGTGCGCTTAGGCCTGCTTTCAAACACTAAATGCGTGCCGAACTTGCCCATCAAGGCTAGAATGCCATGAGGAGCATTGTCCCGAGATATCCTCACACACACATACTCCCACTTGGCACCTTCCACCTTCAGAAACTTCATGAAGACTCAAGCCGCATTTGCGACGCCTTCCTGTGTATTGATTGGGACTAGGGCATCCACCTGCAGGCCGCCGCTCGACATTGCAGGTCGGAGCCTTGGCAAATACGAGAATGGTATGGACTGCACATGCTGTTTAAATGGTTGTATTCGTATTTCGACCTTAGCCTCTGACTGAATACGTCGGACCGACTGCTTGACGAACCCACCACCAGGGATTGGCTGTAATGCTAACTCGCACAACTCTCGAATGGCTGAAAGCGAGCAATGGCAATTTTGATAGATCTGATTGGCTGGTTTCACGTATACTGAAAACCTATCAGATCGGAGATTTGACTATATCCACCCATATCTCCTGTTGGGTAGTACTTCACTGCAAATCCATGTCGTTCTACCTTTTGTTGAGCAAAATGGTATCAGACATCAATGCGTTTTGATCTATCCTGCAGTTCTGGATTATTTGACAGTTTGATCCAGCTTTGGTTGTCCTGATAAGCTGATATGCATCGTTTGGATGTGAAACCCATATCGCTCATGACCACATTGAGGAATATTGCTTCTTGCATGACTGGGAGCGGTTAGGGACCGGTGCACGAGGTTAACCCCTGGTTGTAGACCGATGGAAGACGGCTGAGCTATGCGACTCGAGTTCACACCCCGGCGCGCCTAGAGATCAATACGAAGCGTCATAATATGCTACCACACACTCGTAGCGTGTCTGGAATGGCACTCGTTAACGAAGCTAAAATCTTGGAAAGCATATATCATTAGCGTACGCTACGACCGAGGCATCAAGTTCTGCAAGACTCTCCCAGTCCATACATTAACTACGTACGAGCACACTGGAATGCCACCCTTCTCTGTCATCCAAAAAATCTCGTCGTTATCAATAGGCCTTTTGCAAACTTACCACCGACGCAATCGTTAGCTTTGACAATGCGAACCGATCCAAAAGCTCCCACTGATACCTCTTTTATCAACCACTGCTCTGCAACCATAGCTCAAATGTTCAGCACTGACCGTTGCTTGTGACGGGTCACCCGTCACTCGCATCCATATACACTTGAGAAAGGTCAAATAATCTCTGTTTTTGTTATTCGATAGAGGAGAAAGTGCACAGAGCACTCAATGGAGATCCTTCCTTACGATTGGGCTGCGCTCATCGTATTAGGAGATCTTGAAGCCTAGCTAGAAATGTAAATGTCAAACTGGAAATGCACCTACAGACGGAGGTCTCCCCGTTAGAGTCCTTGCTCTATTCTGACCGGGTTGTGTGTCTTTTGAATGCTACCAACAAGTGTGCCAGCTAACAGTTGATTGCAAGGCGACATACGTGATTAGGAAGTGAAAGAACAGAAATTTTTGACCCAAACTGATCAAGAGCTATCACACAAACATGAGCGGTGTGAATGTTTGCAATGAACTACGATTAAAGCTGTACTCCGTCCAATTGACATTCAAATCAAGAACTATTACAAGACGTACGTTGTTCTGAACTGTACAAATCGTCGAATTCTGGAGTAACCGCTGTCGCACGCTTGCTCTTTAGATTATTATGGGCCTTCTGGACTGCGCAATTATCAATGCTTACATTGTTCTCCGCAAGTGGAGCTCTCGGATTGGTCAAAGGGCAATGACGCACGCGGAGTTTCTCACAACGCTTCCCGGAGAGTTGCTTGCTATGAAGACTACTGGCTTCGATGACAAGCGTCAACAGGTTGGTTACTTGTCCCCTGGTTGGTTCTTTACTCAAGCAATAACATTTTGCATGTCGAAGCTGTCACAAACAGAGTCCAAACGCCCCAGCTCAGTCTCCAGTCTTTCAAAGAGTTACAAACAATACCGATCACATTCCTATCGAAACCGATGACTTCACAGAGGAGCTTGGTCACCCAGATAGAAAGCGAATGGAGCGGTCATGCAAAGTGTGCAGCTGCTTTGCAAAGAAAAAGGCGGGAACTAAGTGGTACTGCGGAGTTGCTCTCTAGATCACAGTGGCAAGTACGTAAAGTACATCTTCTATGCTATCAATCGTATACTCAAACTGAATTGTCACAGCTTCAACTTGTGGTAGCTCGTGCGACACGAATTGTATGGCATTTAGAAATCTTGCTTTGCTATCTGGCACGAGGACCCAAATTATGATAGACGATTGCCACACGGAATAACCAAGTGTCTCCAACTTTGAAAGCCAAAGGTAAGCGAAAAAGAACAGAGATCACAAGAAGTAAAACCAAGAAACGTTAATAAATGAAGTGATGAGAACTACCACACACAAGAGGTTTGCGCTAAGATGGGTTGCCTATTACGCTCGCATTCAACTATTTGGGCTATCAAATAGAAGATATAACTTTTCGACGCACAGGAAATTCGAGTTTGGGTAATGTATTGTCTTTAAAGTGATTCAAGTATAATCGACAAAATATATGGCTTCTTTTTTTTCGTGAGGAGTTCAAGGACGATCCAGCTACAACGATCCTCCCACTTGCCATTCTGTTCACAGCATGATGCCCACGTTTTGTGCACATTGGTCGGGATGTTGCGGTTGATGAGGCAACTATGTCTGTCGATCAAAATTTGCAAGGGACATCATTTTTAATAATACTTCCAAACGTGCATCTCCTTGAACACTCTTGCCTATACCGCTCATGGCAAGACCTCTCCTTCGCTGTTCGCGGTCGCAGTCAATACCAGCCCATGTTAATCATCTCTTTCAGCGCGGTTGTAGCTTCTGTACCATATCTGTACCATAGTGCTTCATTGCTGGTTGCGTGCGATATCCTCTGTGTTCAGCGGCAGTGGCGACTCTCGTTCACCGTATCCACCGCCACAGATCCTGTCGCCGTACTCGCCTGTTTATCATCATAGCGCACTTCAGCTCTGGCGAGGTGCAGGCACGACAATTCCCCAGTGTGGTCACACACCGCTGAAGGTCCATTGAGACCCGGTCATTTTCGGTACCTTCGCACTCGCTCCGCACTCACTCATTTAGGGTTTCACCGTGATGTGATCCCTCTATATGGAGGGGTAATCTGCCAATCCTCTTGGGGTGGTGCGTTTAGCATAGCCCTCGACTCAGCTGCAATCACAACCCAGGGGAAAATGGGAACAAGAGGCGAAGAAGTCGTTGTGAAGCGATCAGTAAATCGGAGGGACATATATCTCTGCGTGATATGACTGGAGCTTCCCTCAGCAAATCATCTGGTGCTAAACGACTTGGTACTTCAAAACGAACATTTCATTACAGCTGACACCTTCTTGATCATTGGCTTTACAGGAGCCATGTGAGCCTCAGGAGCAAGATGAAGACGATGACTAGCATATCCCACAAGAGGGATGTCCAGTCGGCGACTAATCGCAACGTTGACGCTTGCGTTATCACCGATAAAACAGCAGAGTTGGTCGAGGCTAATCCCGTAGCGGTCGAGTACCGAGTCAAAGTGGTCAATAATTGCGTTGGCTCCAAAATCAGGAGTCTCGAACGACAGCAAGAAATGCGGACGTGAAGTCATAACACTCGTCGGGTTCAATGGCGGCGTCATTGGGTAAGTCGCCACGAAATGGTAGCCGTTTTGCGTCCAGGCGTCATACATAAGTCCGATACGCTGGTCATTCAATTGCGACCTGATGATTTCCTCCACTTCCCCAACAAGAAGCTCCATTTGCCCCTTCAAAGTTCTCGCTGTCGTTATGGGGAGGCTGATGTTTTTTCGAGCGTAGAAGCTCTCACAGAAGCTCAGTGGGTGATCCTCCATCACCACCCACTCGATCCAGTCATGAATTCCTTGAGAGGCCGGTCAACGTCGACAAAGAGCAGGTGTTGCGGCCCAAACTCACTGATTTGTCTAAACGCTTCTTGATTTGTTTTGTCGGTGTGGCTTCGAATCAAATGGTCGATCAGATTCGTGTAGCCCTTTCCTACTTGCTGGCGTCGATACTTAGTGCAAATGCGGCAGCGCCAAACATCGTTCTCGGCTGGCGAGTAGATGACGAAACTGAATTGCTTGTTGGACGGGTTATTTGGGATGCTCATTGCGGTAGCGGTGCTGGTGGGCTTGGCGGTTGCGGGGTTGGCTGTTGGAAGCTTGGCGGTGGAATGCGAAGTGAGCTCGACCTTGCCAGGATTTGGAGCAGCACTTGGAGACAATTAGCAAGCAGTAGAACTTGACAGCTTGAGCGGGAGGCTTTTGCGTTCGACTTCAACGTGGTAGTACCGCTTCAAGTTCACGAGCGTCAGGGATGGCCATTGGTTAGTCTCCAACGGAGATGGGGAAATAGAAATCCATAAAAAATAACATCTACGGCAGCAGACCACTGGTGAAACCTATG
The DNA here is from genome assembly GCA_024867545.1 of Phytopythium helicoides. Taxonomy (NCBI): domain Eukaryota; phylum Oomycota; class Peronosporomycetes; order Pythiales; family Pythiaceae; genus Phytopythium; species Phytopythium helicoides. The sequence goes on along the minus strand of JANFNE010000029.1, from coordinate 117,371 downwards.
CGTGGCTCCAAACGTATGGGGTATCCAATGAAAATCGTGGTTCAGGCTGTCTCCAAGACAGATTCGGATGGCCAATGGAAGAGGCGGTATCGTGGTGGTGTGATGTTGTGATGCGTTGTGCCATGGTGACAAGGCGATTGGGTTGAGGTGATGTAGTGCTGGTGGATATATGATCAGTAGTAGCCGTGATAGGGACAAGGTGTAGTGATCTACTCTCGAGTATGAATTAGAATATTGGAGGAGATAAACGCATGAAGTGTAGTATGAGATACCGATTTGATGATTTTGTCTGTCGTCTTGGTGATAGTGAGGTCCTTGCTCTAGAAGAACTTGATCAAAATTTCGCAAAGCGTGCTGCATACGTCTTATGAGAGCACACATCGACTTTCACACCTTGCCTCAATCAAAACATGCAAAACAAAAGCGAACTGGGTTGCATGCGTGCTTCTGCGTACACTGGTTGTGGAGGTTCCTCGTTACTCGGTTGTCGATGGGCTGCTTGACGTATCCGCTGTCCTGTTCTTGCTTGTATGCTAGCGTTTCGCTGGCGGTGGCGGCGACTGCTTCTCTTCAAGCGATTCATGTGATGGAGCATTGCCTTGACTATTCTGCGCATCTCTGGCTTGGTCTGATTTGCTGCTTGCATGGTTGAGAGGAACGGTGCAATTTTGGCTGGTGCCGCTATCCCGTTTGCAGCTTGCGCTTACGCGAGCCAGAGGTTGTCGTAATATCCTCAGGTGCATCGATTCCGCTACTTGCTGAGCTGTCCTAGGTGAATCGCTCGTAGTTCTCGAAGCAGCCGATACGTTTTACTTGCCGAGTAGTTGTTGCAGCGTCGACGCGGTGCGTCGAAGTTGAGCTTTCACAGCATCCTTCGTAGTTGGTTGGTATCGGACACTCTTTTCTGTCCTCCGCGCATATGCGCGAAATCCATGCCTGCGGCATCTTGTCATACATTGTGAAGTTGTAGGCATGCCGAATCTCGTAGATTATGCCTGTTGTGTTGATCAATCGGTAAGCTCAATGTGGTATTGCTGCGTTTGCAATACAGAACGCACCAGGGATGAATAGGTTGAGCTTAATAGTCTCCCACACAGTCAAGCGACAGATCTCGCCGTTTGATACTGTGCCATGGACGGATAAGAGCAATCTGCTCACTTCCGTGAATACTTGCGCTGACTCGGCGACGATAAAGTGTAAGTGCGTCCCGTGAGAGCGTTCTGTCGAAGTACTTGATATTTGTAAGGACTACTCCTATTTGTATACATGTAAATAAACTATCACGAGTATTTGGAAATAACGTCCATGCTTTATTCCAAATGTTTTACTTCATCTTATGCTTACCACGGCTGATGTGCGACCGAAGCGAGGCTGGGTTGTCGTAAGCCGCTTGACAAATGTTGCACTTGTAGTCACCGAGCTGCCCCTTCTTGTTCTCGGCCTTGCGCTTCTTGATGTTGTCCGGACCCTTCGGATTCTTGACGCAGCAGAACCGGTGAGCGCTAACCTTGTCCTTGGAGCCTGTGAAGTTGTCGCAGTACTGGCAAGTATCCTCGTGTGAGTTGAAGGGGGAACGAAGTCGGACGACCACTGGATGCCTGGGTATGCTAGATAGCAGTGAAGCCTGTAGTTGTTGGAATACGCACAGCCACCGTGAAACAGATCACCCCAGAAGATCATACAGTACCCACGAGAAATGACGACTTGACGCTCCTTGGTCGTGTTGACAGCTTCAAAACAACCATCATAACCGCGCGGTCTTGTTTCCTCTTGGAGTGCGATTAGTACACCGCCAAGCATTCCACCTGGCCTTTGATCTTGAACCCTGACGATGTCTTCAGCCGAGTAGTCATGGTGCGCTTGTTACTCGGCCCCACCAGCCAGTGAGCGCAAAAACGAAAACTTGTAACGCCTCCATGCGGGATCAAGACACTGAGTCACCTCGACTAAAGCGTGCTTCATTCCGGCCATGGCTGGGGAGAGCCGGGACACACGCGCTTGGGCCCGGTAGGCGTCGTCGACCTCGCCCCCTACCTTTTCAAGATGGAAACGTAGCTGGTGGAGCGCGCCTCCTTCTCCAGCTCGTCTAAGATACGAGGGTCGATGGCGAGGACGACGACGAGATAGCCGCGAGGTGGCAGGAGCGGCTTGGGCGCCATTTCGGCAATGACTGGTTGCAACGGAAACGGCACGTTGCAACGGAGACGGTTCTATAATATGTTTGGATTTTGTATGATCGTCCTGTAGAATTTGGCGAAGGAAGTTCGCTTCTTTACTTACTTGACTATTGTATAGAATGCAACGGAAATGGTGTATTGCAGCGGAAACGGTGTGTATAGTTGTGTGCATGGACCGTCGTCTCACCCTGTCCCTGCAAATGGCCCTCCCCAGAAATGGCCCTCGTTAGATTCTCCCCGAATGAGTCAAATCTGACTTCACCAGCAGGTATGCAACTCATATTTACCCCTAGAAATGTCCATTCCGAAAAATGCGAAATTTCACATTGGCGGAGACACCATTTTCAAACGCGTCGTTCTCACCAGGAAATTGAATTTTTGTGCGATTGGCATTCTAAAATGAAGAAGAAGAAAAAAAAGCCCTTTCGTTGTAAAAGCCCGGATCCGCACCGCAAAAGTGTTTCGGGTACAAACTATAGGAAGATACAATATATGTAGATCATACGTGGTCTACTATTAGGGTTGATATTGGTAATGTATTGAACACACATTTGCCGAATAGATGTGGTTTGGAATTTCTCAAGAAAACGGAAACGCGAGGTTTTCTTTCTTTCCACTCATCCGTTCTTGATTCATCAGAGTGCTCGATTGCCATCCAAAATTTACATGATAGAAATCCAACACATGCACGCAGATGCACATGACATCAATGCAAAACTTGTTAATGCGAAAGCGCATGAGTCACTCCAATCACCTAGCTTGGATCAATCCTTCTTGACTCGAAAGATGCGCATGATCCACGACTCAGTTGTGAACGCGTGCTCGAGGTGGCGCAGCTCGATATCCTGCTGGCTAATACGGATCTTGCGACTCACATCCATGCCGCCAAGAGTCGAGTTGCCGGTTGAACTCTTGTCCAATACCTTGTTAAATTCGTAGTAGCTGAGCTTGTACGCCAAACTCTCCGTCATCGCGAGCGTAGCGTTCGCGTGATGAGTGTATCGGCCATTGATTTGAAACTCGGACTCTAGCACTGCATCGGGAAACACGCCCTCGGTAATTCGAATGATCCACGGAAGCTTGTCCAAATCATCTCCACCCATACCGATTTTCCCGCCAAACAAGACTAGAACATAGTCGACGCCAAGGCTGCGAAGAATCGGTAGCGCATCCTCTTCGCTAGAAGCTAGCACGCGGCCGACTGTTGCAATGTGCGTGTTGTTCCACGTGTTGTTGTCCACAAGCACGGTACGATTCGCAAAAGTAGAGATCTGGTACCCGTAGTCCCACCAGCTCAAGATGGTGGCGTCGTCCGGAGTGTTTGCTCGCAGCCACGCGTACGCCTCGCGGTAGTCATCGTGCACAGCTTTCGTGCCGTCAGTCATATTGCGCTTGACATACACCAGCTGCGTCGACGAGAATGCCTTGTTGGACGCAGTGGCAGAGTGCCGGACTTGGACAACGAGAAGGAACTAAAGTCACAAACAGCACCACACAGATGAGCCATCGCCACCGGTACCTTTCATGATACACCTCCAGCACTACTTACACAGCACGCGATAAGGAGTAGACCGATCGTGCGAGACACTTTGTTCGGGCCTTTTGCCTCAACAGAAGGCAAGTTCTCAAAGCGTAGAGCCGCAGTAAAGAGTGAAGTTGAATCGTCTTCCTTCTTGGCTGATGGTGTTTTTTCAGCTGGGGCCGACTTTTTGGTGGCAGCAGGAACCTTGGCAAACTTTCGCCGCTTGAGCGAGCTGTTGGATTCGGTAGGAGCAGTCGGTTCAGCTGGCTTCGATGCTTCACCGGAGCGAAGCAGGACCGAGATCTTGTCCAGAAAATTCGAAATGCCAACCGCAGACAGGAAGCATGCTGCGGGTGCTAATGTGAGAAGCAGGCGCACCATCACACCGGCAAAGTAGAACGCGAACACGCTGTACACGATCATAAAGATGAAGCCTGAATTCGGCGTCTGGAACGAGTAATAGATGCCCAACGGCACGAAAAGCATGGAAGGGCCGAGGGAGAAGTAGAACGCAGCCCAAGTGGTCGGCTGATGTTCACCGACAGATGCAATGATCGGGATGTACTTGGAGGCGTATGTTGGGTCGAGAAGAGTCAGACTCCGACCACTCCACTGAAGCTTTCCAAGCGCCATAGCCGCAACCAAACCCGTGGCGACAACTGCCACACCGACAATGGCAATCAGGCGCACGAGCTTGGTGAAGTCGCTCTGAGAGATTTCTCCCGAGATCCAATGCAGAAGCGCGAATCCTGCGTCAGAGCACAAAATAAAGATGTTGGGTGAGATTCCACAGAGCCAAACCTATAGGGCGATAAGACATAAGGCACCTTGAAGCAGAAGGAACACGCCGTGCGACGCCGCCGCCTCAGCCTTGAGCACGGCGTTGAAGCCGATGAAGGGGACTTGCATTGACAGCAGCATCGCGATCGGGTAGAACGTCGAGTACGCCACGTAAACGCGCGTGGAGTAGTTGCGCGAGAAGAGCAGCGCCACAACGTGGATGGGGATGACGTTGATGATGAACACGTATCCGCCCCAGGAGAAGGCCATGGCAAAGTACGAGAGCGCCGCAAACGCCGAGAAGAGCATCGAACCCGTGCGCACCGCTTTGACCCATAGGTAAAATGTGAAGATCAGCAAGAAAATCGCGACACCTTCATTGTCGAACGAGCCCGCCGTGGAGCGCGAGATGTAGGCGGGAGAGATGGCAATGAGCGCAGCCGCCAGCAGCGCCGTAAGCGAGTTGCGGGTCACGTCGCGGGTCAGCAAGAAGATGGCGACGCAGGAGAAGGCGGCGAACACGGGCGTCACGAGCACACACGCGTGGCGCACGTTGAGGTCAATGCGCGTGAAGAAGCTGACGCCCCAGTGGATGCCCGCGGCTGCAAGCATGAGCCCCGGGTAGAGCGTGGTGCCCACCACGCGGCCCAGCGGGTACCACGAGCGGTCGTCGAACCAGTTGAGCAGCTCGTAGATGCCATCCTGCGCCAGGAACTTGGTCACGCGGTAGTTGAACTGCGGGTCAAACTCGTGGATCACCTGAGGAGGAGAAAGGCACAGCGTGTCAACGAGGAGACAGGCGGCGGCGAGGGAAAGCGCGGCCGCAGGGCCGGGGGAGACGCACGCTGCCCCAGTTGACGACGGGGAAGAGCCGAATGGCGAACGCGAGTGCGCACGACGCCAGCAGCACGGCGGCCGTCGCCACGGGCGGCAGCTCCGCGCTCGACATGGCGGCAGCAGGTCGAGGCGCAGGGCGATAGTGACGAGGTCCATGGGGTTTCCCCCTCGTCTTGTCTCGATACAAACGCTCATAGGCGATTCGAGCGACCTTCGTGCGACCGATTTGGTTGAAGTTTGACGTTTCCCTTTGGTTACCTTCCACTTGCGGATTTGCGGGCTCGAGCGCACGTGGCGGCGAGTGGCATGGAGACGGAGCCGAGGCGAGTGAGCGATGCGCACCAGGGCGACGCGCAGGTGGAGATCGCGTCGCTGGAGGACGCGCTGGCGCAGGTGCGCGCTGGGCTGAAGTCCGATGGCTTGGGCCGCAGCGCTGACAATGCTTCGATTTCAGTTGACGGCGGTGGCGACGCGTCTAGTTCAAGGACATCGGTGGGTTGGCGGCATTTACACTGGCTCAACGGGCTATGTTGTTGATCGGATGTGGATGTGGTTCTGACAATAGCGAGCTGGAAGAAGAAGCAGTGGCGATCCAGGCTGAAATGGATACCATTCACAACGCGCAAGACGCGGTGCGTGTCTCGGAACTGCCAGTAATACTCAGGTATCTACTTTCGAAGTTATCTGAAATGGTTTCCAGCGAGCGCGCCAGATTGCGGGGCGGCTGCAGAGCGCTGGGGCGTCGATTCTCGCGTTCGGAGACCCTAACGCGGCGGACCAGGTTGAAGCAATTGATGACGACGACGCGGTCTATGCCCAGCAATGAACGTACAGCGTTTGTGTGGGATCGTAGACGATTTTTTCGCCACCCCGAAGCAATACTGAACGACATCCCCTAGATTTGGTTGGCCTACAGCCCCCTACATTGGATCTCAGATGACGCTGGGATTCGGAGTCTACTCTTTCAGCGAATCCAGGTCATCCGCGTCCTGCAGGTACAGACTCTTGTCCATGACGGCAGCGGCGGCGTCCACTGCTGAGGGCTTGTCCTCGTCCTCATCGTCGCTCTCACTATGCACAGAGTATTTTTCCTCGTCGGCGTCCGCGTCATCCCGGAAGAGCGTCGGGTCGAAAGTGAACAGCGCACGACCACTCACTGCAAGCCACACAGCAGCCATCGTTAGCAATTGAAAACCCTCCTCGACTTGAAGCCACGACGTACTGATGCCGCGACCGCCACTCTTCTTGGCCTCCTCCTTCATACGCTTCTCCTCGGCGGCTTGCTTGCGCGCCGCCTTGTCGGCCTTCCACTTGGCCAGCGTCTCCGCCGTGACGGGAGTGCCGCCACTGGGGCCGAGCTTGGCGCGCTGCTGCTCAATGATCTCCTCGATCGAAATCTCCTCGACCTTTTTGTTCTTCTCAGCATCGCGTTCGGCCTTGGTCTTGAAGACGTATCCAGGCGGCAGCGCATGACGGTACCTGTCACAAGCGGTCACGATTGAAGCCTGTTAACGTGTGCACTAACCATCGCCGTGCCAAACCCAGCAGCAGCAGCAGCAGCACGTACTTGCAAGCCTTGCCGCCGTTCGGACAGACCCAGAACCAGCCGTAGAGCGAGCGCTCGATGGCGTCGAGGAAGTGCTTGCAGACAATGTCGGTCTGCTTGGCCGTCTTCTCTCCGTGCTTCTCCCTGACGACCTCCTCGAGCTTGGACTGGTCCCACGTGTCCATCTTGTCCTGTTCCTTCTCATTATCGCGGTTGTCCGTGTACAGGTCGATCTTGGCGGCCTTCTTGACCACGTTCAGGTCGTGCGAGAACTTGCATCGGTTGCCCTGGCGTCGCACGCAGCCGTCAGCCATCCCATTCCTGCTCCACTCGCACGTCTCGAGCCAGCAGCAATACCTTTGTGCAGACGCCTGCCTTGAAGAACGCGCACAGCATCGACTTGGGGTCGACGCCCGGCGGGACCTGGCGCAACGATCGTCAGCCTCTGGAACGCACCACCATCGCAATCGCCGCCGCTGACCTTGGGCTGCGTGATGGCGGCCGCGAAGAGACTCTTGAGCGAGTCCTCCTGCGCCTTGGCATCCTTCTTCTTGCGCTTCTCCTCGTCCTTGAGCCGGTCGGCGCGCGTGTTGCCGCCCTTGACCTGCTTGGTGACCTCCTGGATGTACTTCTGCACGTTCTTGCTCTTGTTTTTGTTCTTGAGCCCGAAGGTCTTGTCCTCCACCAGCTTCTCCTTCTTCTTCTCCACCGCCTTCTTGGACGGGCCGTTCGCGGCCTTCTTGGGCGGCATGGCGGCGAGCGGCAAGAGGTGGCCACGCGAGCTTCTCGAACGTCAACGACTTGGGAGCCACTCAATAAACGCAGGCACCACACTGATAGCGGCCACTACGAGGGAGCGCTGGTTATAAATTACTATCCGCACGGCTCTACTCCCGGCTAGGTACGATTTGTTTGGTGTTGACAGGTGCGGCGGGTCGGATCCGCTGCGGTGGATGGCGACGCGACGAATGGATGAATAGCGGTGAGCTAGCAGAGTGCATGCAACAGAAGGAGCTCTTGATACTGCGTTTGCATCGCGATATTAGCGAGCAGCGTAGTTGTCGGTGCCAGAGCGAGCGAAGGCTGTAAAAAGCTCGCAGAACCTTTTGCACACAGTACTCGTTCGCGTGCACCTGTTGAAGTGACGCGGTTATTCGTAAGACAGGCCCTGCAGATGTGGCAACACACATCACGTGCGAGCATCGACACGCAAGGCCGATGCGGTGTGTACACACGCCATGCTCGAGTTATTACACACGCACGCTGTTCATGAGAAACCTCCAACGGTAGAGACCGACACTCAGCGCTCCCCCGCCTCGATTTTCGTTCTCTCCTCTGCGCTTTTCTCGCTTGACATGTCAAACTGCAGCCATCACGCTTGGTGGTCGGTCTCGTGGAGTCAAGCGGGAGAGTATCCGTTCGACTCGGATTTTTGAACCCATTGGCGGTCGTGCAGATCACTTTCGACAAGATCAGTACAAACTCCTTGGTCGTGTCCTTGCTATACGTTTTCCAATATGTAGCAAAGTGTATACACTGACATGTTGATATGTCAGGCAAAGTGGCCATCTCTTCCCCATCAGGACTTTTTGCCTTGATTTTTCTTCCCACGCTCCGGACTGGAGCGAGCCGTTTGAGCGGCCACGAGCGCGCCAGCCTCCCCCTTTCCATTGTGCTCAGTCGAGCGTCAATAACGCCGCGAAGCGAACCCACTTGGGCATCGGAATCGCTGTCACACTGCCAGATGTCCGCGCGAGTAGCACTGCATTACGCCAAAGGCCGACGGCCAGAGCGTTTGGAGCGTGTTTGCATGGAGCACAGAATTGCTGAAGCCATGCGCGCGCAAACCAACTGGTGAGCAAATGTGCGTTTTGTAGGATATCAGCGTCCTCGAGACGAGACCGTGGTCCCGGTATCCGGCGCAGGCAAGCGGCACTGATTTGCCGTAGCAAGAATCCATCGGTTGCCCACCGCTATACATAGTAAGCGTCCTGTTATCCGGCTCCCTACCCCTGTCGTCCTGCCAGCAACCAAATTTTGAACTGGCGCTTGCATACAAATCCTACATTTTGGGGTGCGTGAGTAGCGCCCGTCCCCTCCTCCTCACTACCGCCAAGTATACGCCGTCGATTTTGCCGCGACCGACGTTGCACCACAATACCATATCCCCCTCCTCATCTAATAAATTGTACTTGATTGCAACTATACAAAACAACCTGCTGAATCACATACCTTCCACCAAATGTTACATATCATATGTGACTCGTCCGACCAGCGCCATAGAAGCCGGCGGCGCACCCAGCGGGCCACACGAGAAACCAACTCGCCACGAGCAGGCACCACTCCGCCATCTCCTCGGTACGTGCTCCCTCGCCCCGCCACCTCCTCGCGCTGCCTTATGCCTGTGAGTCGCTGACGCCTGTGCCTGCTCCGCCTCTGCGTGCGCAGCTCCCCCGCGCCCCCAGCCGACCGCAAGCGCCATGGGCAACTGCATGAGCGACTCCAAGCCAGACCAGGGCCGGTACCAGCCCAGCGGCACGCCGCACGTGCCCCAGCCGCCGCCGTACATGCAGCAGCAGCAGCAGCCGCAGCCCGTGCACAACGGCAACAAGTTCCCAGTGGTGCGCCCGCCGCCCGTGGGCCCGCGCGGAGGCGCAGGGGCCGGCGGCGCCGCCAGCCACAAGGACACCAACCACTTCTTCCCGGAGCTCGTGCCCTTCCGCCTCGACGAGAGCGAGGTGCTGCTCACGCGCAAGATCTCCAGCGGCGCCTTTGGCGTCGTATGGCTCGGACACTACCACGGCCAGCCCGTCGCCGTCAAGCGCATGATCGACGGAGAGGACGAGGCCGTCAGCTTCTCCAAGGAGATCGGCGTCATGTCCCGCCTGCACCACCCCAAGATTGTGCGCTTCATCGGATGCACGTGGACCAACAAGAAGGACCTCGGCGGCGTCTCCGAGTACATGGACGGCGGAGACGTGCGCACGCTGCTCGAGTCCCGCAAGATCGAGCTCAGCTGGCCCAAGGAGAAGATCTCCATCGCCATCGACATCGCTGAGGCGCTTGCCTTCATGCACTCGCTCAACCCCAAGATCATCCACCGCGACCTCAAGTCGCGCAACGTGCTGCTCAACTCGAGCATGGTCGCCAAGCTCAGCGACTTTGGTCTCAGCCGCAACCGCACCTACGAGGAGACGCTCACGGCGGGTGTCGGCACGGTGCGCTGGACCGCCCCCGAGGTCATGCTCGGCGACAACTACAGCGAGCAGGCTGACGTCTACTCGTTCGGCGTCGTGCTCTCGGAGCTCGACACGCGCGAGATCCCCTTCGAGGAGAAGAGCAGCAAGACCGGCGGTGGCGCTCCGGACATGGCCATCGTCATCAAGGTTGCCAAGGGCGAGCTGCGGCCGAGCTTCGCGCCCGACTGCCCCGAGGTCATCCTCAAGATCGCTCGCGCGTGCTTGCAGTTCGACCCTGCGCTGCGCCCGAGCAGCGATGCCGTCGTCAAGATGCTGACGGACGCGCGGGCACAGCTGCAGGCGTAAGCCATTTTTTGCACCTGGAAGAGCGGCCGGTCCATGTATCAGACCGGCCAAGCGACAAGATGATAGTGAACAACCTGAGACTCGCGCGGCGATGCCTCCACGCTAATACGCCGCCGCTGGAAAGAATCAGTGGCGCGGCAGCAGTGGCAGGAAGAGCTCGAGTTCGCAGGTAGAGCGGATGGCGACGGTCACGCGGGGTGAGAAAGCATCAGAAAAAGCGAAATGAAATGTATCGACTTGTGTTTTTGTGAATTGAGCGAGCGATCTTTTTGATTGACATGTGAGTTGGGATTTGAGTTGGGATGGACTTGAGAGTGTAAAAGCTCGAACCGCCACGAGCAAGGATCACGTGAATAGGAGGCCGCCACATGGTAGCGGGAAATGCTAGGACCTTGAAGTTGAAGCTGTACCCACGTCCAGCACCTCAGAATCCATCGATCGACCTCCCACTGCTCGCGCATAGGGCTCAGCTCCACCGCCATGCGCCACCGCAGTTCAGCTTCATGCAGACACGAGCCCCACTGAGTACTGTACTCAACCTCCGAGGCGTCGGGATCCTTTGAGAGCAAGAAGCTCATCCGTGACGACGCTTTCTTGAACGAAAAACTCAGATCGGACTCGAAATTGCTCGCCCTCACCGGACTGATCGATATCCGAGGGCTCCGTCTCCAAGCGGACGCACGGGTGGTGTACGGCGCTAAGTGCTGAGCGAAGGATCGACCGGTCGTCTCGATTCGATCCCGAATCAGGACTCCCCTCGCATCACAACTTGTATTACAAGTGGCACAAGTGAGCAATCGCCGACAGGCCGTCGAACGTCACGCAAAGGCGAGCCACGCCAGTGATGCAGATGCAATGGAAACGCTTAGGCGTGGCTCGTGAAGGCGATGGCGGCTGTTCATTGTGGTGGCTCCTCCACATCCTGATCGAGATGTTCAGACCAAGGTGATAGCCTCTTGAGCTCAAGTGGATACTGTAGAAAAGCTAGAAAGCTTTGCAACGGGGACTCGTGACTGTCAGCCGTCGATTTTTCAGCACAGAGACCTGTCTGCTCTAACACGAGGCGGCACGACAAGAAAACCGTGGAAGAAGCTACAGGATCCGGCGATTATGGAAAACGCTGCGTTCGCGCATGATTCCTGTGGAAGGCGACGGACGGCCATCACGAGACTTGCTGAGCCGGTCAGTCCAGAAGCAGGCAGGACAACAACATTTCGAGCTCATCGATCGAAGCTCGCGACAGTCCACAAACTCCGCTTGCGCATCTACTGCAGAGAGGTTCTGCACTTCAGTTCCTAAGCTCGGCAGCCATCGGAATCCCTGCGACGAAGTTTCGCTCACTTGCACAAAGGGCAGGGACACCAAACACCCACCTCGAAGCCGAGCGGAGCGCTCTCGATCGATATGGGTGGACTAGGAAAGCGAGTGACAAGTGGCAGCGGGAGCTCGGCTGCGACCTCGTCGGGGCTTCACCCTCCATCGACGCCGCGGTCGCAGCCCTCGCTGCAGCACATGTACTTCCTCGAGGGCGGGCTGCTCGTAGCCAACAACCTTCTCAAGACGGATGCCTGGGTGAATGACGAGGAGCGCACACACTGCAACGTGTGCGTGCAGCAGTTCCTCCCATTTCGCCGCCGCCATCACTGCCGAACGGTAAGGGCTTACTCTTTTTTCCGATGGAAACAATCTGTCAAGCAGGAACTGATCTCGTGACGCTCGTGTTCGGCTAAATGATACAAACCAAAATGTGCTTTGCCCTCTAGTGCGGAGAAGTAAGGTGCCAATGAAAGCATGATGTTAGCTTTCATTACCCAAGGCTGATATTCGCGACTATGGCTTCAGGTTGTTTGTGGCGGCTGCTCCAGTCAGCGCACCATTCGACTTACAGACGTCAACGTCGAATGCGCGACCCGGATTTGCACCTACTGCATCATCCATGCGACTGACGCCTCCATTCGAGTAAATGAGACTGCACTACGAGAGACTGCAGCTGCAGCACGGAAGGCAGCCACATCGACTGCCGAGTCGTTTGTTCACCCAGTGCTGAGGAATCCATCGTTGTCATCCGGAAAGTCGTACTTGACTAGCCAGAGCACTCAGCTGCATCAGAACCAGCAGAAATATGAACCGATGACCCCTCCTCACTCAGGGAACCACCTCTCGGTTTTCAGCATGGATTCAGCGCTCACAGACGGCAGCGTCGTTCAACTTTGGCCTCAGCCCGAGCCCGATGGCGAGTCTGCGCGACTCAAGATCGCACGCCACTCAAACATTTGCTCGCGCGAGAACGATCCAACCATGAACTTGCTGGTCAGCATTATTTCACGCACGCTTGAGTGTCCGGTGGCGTTCATTGGGATTCTTGACGAGACAAGATTGTGGTTCAAGGCGAGCGTCGGCTGGACTCGACCTTGCCTCCCACGAAATGACTGCGTTGCAGCACACACACTTGCCCAGGCGAAGACCCTTATCGTGAATGACACCCTGCACGACAAGCATTTCCACGCGAGCGATTTGCGAATTGACGGACATCCCATGCGGTTCTACGCCGGAGCGCCGATATGGGTGAGCAGTCAATGCATTGGCGCGGTTTGTGCTATTGATATTGTTCCTCATGAGTCAACAAGTACGGCAAAGATGTCGACACTCGAATCGGTGGCAAAGATCGTGTCCGAGGTGCTCGAGGAGCGCATCGGCTCGTTTGGAGCACGCGAAGAAGGAGCAGAAAACACTGTTCGTGACACTCTTGTACCCATGACGGGATTCTTTTCTGCCAGCTTGCTGGCTGCAATGGAAGAAGAAGGGGTTTGCTCTGGTGGTTGCAACCAACTTGTGGAACAAAAGGAAAATGCTAGCGGGAATGTCAGAGACAGGAACTCGGCGAAAACACAGCAGCAGCGTCTTGGTACGTCACCTTCGCTTGCTTCGTTCGCCAACCGCGACTCGGAATCTCAGTGGGATTCGACGCAAGATAGTCGGAGGTCGTACTACGTCACACTGCCACAGATCCCCAACGAATACAGTGAAAAGATTTCTCTTGCCATCGACACGTTCCACCAGCTCCAGAGCAGCTCCTGGTCAGAAAGACCTGCTGATATCCAAGCGCGCCGATTCCTTGGCAAGTTTCGTTGCGACATCAGCGACAACAACAGAGGTAGTGGTCGAAGTGGCATCAGCAGTTCCAGTGGCTCGACGTACTCGGATGGATCTGTCGCGGTTAAGACGTTCGAGGTGGTTCAAGGTGGACAACTATTCACGCGCACCAACATCAGACTGGCGGGGGACTGCACGGACGTCCTGGCGCAGCTTCTCAACTACGAGGATGCCCGCATTTACCAGCAACTTTTCTCGCAAGTCACGAGGCGATACAAGCTGAGTGAGATGACTTGGATGGACCAAATGATGTTCCGCCCAGGTGTTCTCGCTCAAGATGGAGAGCAAGTGTGCGTTTTGAGCCATTGGCGACAGTATCCGGACGGAAGCAACGTCATCGTGGGGGTCAACGGGGATAATCTGAACCACGCAGACGAGACCGATTTGCTCTTTAGCTGGTTTGTGGCACCATGTGTGCTTGACAACGGGTCTCAGTTCGTAAATGTGTCGTGCATGGTTGCGCAGCCGTACACCAACCAGTGCGCTGACCAGAACCTGAGCCTTGACCTCGCACTTCAAGTCAACTTTTCGGCTCCCGCATCGTTCAAACTTTCGCCAAGTGCAGCCGTTTCTCCTGCCACAATCAGCTCTGCACGAAAGAGCAACGACAATCAGAATACACACGAAGAAAGTCGCAGCACAGTCATGATGGGAATCAACAGAAGGTCCTCCACGGCAAGCTTCTCGGACGAGAGCACGTCGTTCCCTGTGAGCAACTGCGCAGAAATTGTGACGCTCCAACAAACTGGGCAAATCGCACGTCTAAATGAAAACGAGCGCATGATGCTTGACCTTCTCGACAAGACCATCAGCACACAAGAGATCCTGGCAGCGCAGCAAAGCGAGATGGCTGGGGTTATTGACCTCCACGGAGCTCAGCTCCAGCGGATATCCACAGCTATCGAGCGCGTTGAGAACCTGCTGGCTGACAAAGTAACGCGCAGGCAGGGGTGTCCGTCAACAGCTTCGCGCCACTCGTTCAATTGATGATGTCAAGTAAGGATAGGATACTTCAAACTTAAGGTGTTGGCTCTGTGATGAGTGCAAAGTACAAAAGCGTGTTCAAAAGATCGTCTCGTGGCAGCTCATGCATTGCACGTTGAAGCACCATCATTCAAATTGGCACTTGAACAGTCGCAAACGAAAAAAGATACGCCAGCGCTACGCTCGACTTGCACACATCAGAGACTCGAGCGGCGATGGCGTTCCGATGCGCTACAAGCCCGACGGAAGAGATGGAGCGGTTTAAGCGGCTTCAGAGCGTCGACCCCGAGTCGGCGGCCAACGTCGTTGCGAATGGGAAGCTGCTGGTCGATTATGTGTCCAGAGGCGAGTTCAGAGCGCTGCAGGTCTGCCTCAAACACATTTCTGAGGTACAGCAGCCTCCATAAAGCTCTTGGCCTCGATCAAAGCTCTAGCTCGTCACTGGTTTGATGTCTATCAGGGTGACGTGCTGGCGTTCCACTTGGTGCGCATGTTCCGCACGGCGTGTGCTTCCCATCGCCTCGACATCCTCCGGCTCATGATCGAGAACGGCTTTGACCTGCAGCATGCCACCATGCGCAACATCCTCCACGATACGGTCGAGGCGATTTGTGTAGATGACGGCGAGGGCGATTCCCACGCTCAGTCGCTGACCCGGTTCCTGCTGGACAACGGAGTGGACGTTAACTGGCAGCGCAAAGGCGACCTCTTCACGGCTCTCCACATCGCATGCAGCAGGAACCTATACGGCGTCGCGTACTTACTCGTGCTGTACGGCGCTGACGTGAACGCCATCGCGCTGGTTTGTGTCCTTGGATTCGGCCACTTGAATGTAACCTGTCGGCTGACCAATTGATGCCAAAGAACGACGAGATGCCGCTCAAGTGCGCGAGGCAATTCAACTGCCTCCAGGGCAACTCGGAGCAGCAGCAGCTCGCGAACGACCAGCTCGTGCGGCTTTTAGTCGAGAACCACGCCCGCGAGACGTGGAGGAAGAAGGCGCCAGCATCTGAGCCTTCAACCACCGCCAGCAGCTGCAGCAGGGCATCACGAGGGAAGATCATGCGGTTCTCCGCGTCCGTGAGCTTCCAGAGCTCGCACCAAGCGAGCGAGAGCGACTCCGAGTCCCGCTCGGGCCTCATGCTCGACACAATGAGCATCGAGGACGACCTGTAGACTGTAGCCATGTGCATACACGTGCATGTTGAAGCGAATGCCACAACACCTTCTCGCAACCTCCATGACGAGCCGTAGAGTGTTGGTCTCCATCTCGCGCTTTTCGAGCTCATCACGAGTTGTAATTACCATGACGCCGACGCCGCCGCTGCCGCCGCGAGCGCCACAGGCGACGCCGTCGTCGCCCCACGGCGCCAAGAAGAAGCGCCGCACGCTTCGCGACGCTGAGGAGGAGCTGGCCGAGAGCCGGCAGGCGCTGCAGGACGCCAAGCGCAAGCTCATCCTCACGGTTGGAGCGGAGACTTTCGCTTTGCTTTTCACGCAGGAATAAAAACGGCTCATGGCGAGGATTTGCAGGCGCGCGAGAACGCCAAGATGAAGGTGCTGCTCATGCGGTACATCGACCGAGACGACTCGCTGCTCAGCTCCAGCCAGCTCAGCGTCGGAGAGGTAGCAGCCTCCCACTTTTCCTCCATCACCGGAAACTTTGTCCTGGCACTGAGGGCTTTTTTGATCTCTGCTAGTCGTGCAGTCAGGGAGAAGCTGCGCCAGTGCTGCAGCCTGCTGAAGCGAGCAGACCGGACTCGGCACTGTCAATGGGCGTGACTACTGAGGAGGAGGACAGCGAGTCGAGCACCATGTGGCCCGGCGACTTTGACGCCGACGCGCCGTTCGAGCCCGTGAGCCAACTGAGCCAGATAAGCCAAGCGAGCCACTGGAGCGAGCTCAGCTCCACATCCAACCTGGATGAGATCATCAGCTTCCTCGAGTCGCACGACAAGGGTGACAACGAGCGGTGCGGTGATGGAATTGGTGCGGTGGCTGACAGATCCTTCGAGAGTCTAATGGACGTGAGGCATTTAGCTTTGCGACGCTGCAGGCTGATTACAGGCGCCTCAAGGAGCAGAAGACGGTCGTGCGAGTCGGCGTTGGCGTGCTGCTCATGTCCAAGAAGCACCCGAACTGCGTCCTCATCGGCCGGCGCAAGGGGTCCCACGGCGAGGGCAAGATGGCGCTGCCAGGTACGTGGGATGCCTCCACTCTGGGTCCCGCCCCGAACGAAAGCGTAACCTCATCTGCTCGCTCGGATCGGTTTCTTGATCCTGCAGGCGGCCACCTGGAGATGTACGAGTCGTGGGAGGACTGCGCGGTCCGCGAGGTCAAGGAAGAGACGGGTACGCGTTGCGTCGCTGATTGCATTTCTAGTCGCCGCGCATGATTATCGACGGAGTCGCCAATTTGTGCTTACCACGCAGACCTGGACATCTCGGCGCCAAAGTTTGCACACGTCACGAACGACCCAATGGAGGAGGAAGGTGCGTACGATGGGCACTCGATGTTTGTGCGCGTGCCCGCATCCATTTGTTTACCCTGCTGATAGATAGCTCACGCGCTCTCGCTTGATTCCCGCGCCCGCAGACAAGCACTACATCACAATCCTCATGCAAGCCGAGGTGGACGACACGCAGACGGCCAAGAACATGGAGCCTCACAAGTGCGAGGGCTGGAGCTGGGTGCCATGGGCCGAGCTCAAGACCCGGGAGGACATGTTTACGCCGCTGCTGCACCTGACCCACAGCTCGTTCCGCCCCGTGTTCATTTGATCGGATCAGCCAGAAGCAGCGTGGGACCCATGAGACAACGCGGGGCTCAGGAGTAATCGTGACTCGCGAGGCGTGGCGTAAGCATGGATGGCGGACAGACTTGGCTGCAGAATGGGACACGAGCGCGAAGATGAGATCTTCTTGGCCAGAACTTGTGGCCTGAAGACGGGCTAGCGAGCTGCTCGCCACGAGTTCTCATGGGAATGGATGGATGTGTATGTGATGGGAATGGGAGACGGATTTAGGATTCTAAGTGTCTTAGTTGATCATAAATTACGGGTGCAAGAAGATCGAGGAAGGATCCCTCGTGATGCTCTCGACGCTCTCTCTGGAGGTGTCCAACGTGTCGCGCGTCCGGGCGGCCGATAAATTATTGGTCGGTCACGCAAAGCTACTCATCGCGGCCCCGGACATACATGTGGTAGTAGAAGGCGGCCCAAGCCAGCAGCGTCACCAGCACGAAGCGTGTCAGCATTCCTGCGACGCTCATGTCATCGATGGAGCAGTAGAGGCTGAGCGAGCTCTGAGGAGAAATTGGCTGGGCGTCGGCAGAGCTGCCGGACAACTGGCGGGAAAGCGACCTGCCGCTGATGAACTCGCCTTCGTCCTCGCTGCCGGAGCTCAAGTGTGTCTCGAACAGAGTCATGTTGTTGCGGTCCACCTTGAGCCGGCGACGAAAGTCGAGCTGAATCTGGATCGTCGGCTCCTCGGCCGGGTGCACACTGATGCTCTTGTCAGCGTACTCGAGACGCTCGAGTTCGACGTTCGCAAGGTAGGCAGCGTCGCCCTTGAGCAGCTGCGAGACGGCAAACTTGGCCGAAGCAATCTTGGTCGAGCGGATGAAAGCCTGGTCCCACAAGCTCACTTCTAGAACATCGTCGATCGACCGGATTGGCAGCGTCATCGGGATGCGGTTCCACCGCGGAGACTGCACTCGCTTGAGGATGGGGCTCTTCCACACCGCACCGGTGGATACAGAGTGCAGCACGACGAACGGGTTCACGTGCTTGCGCTTGCGGATGGGGGTCAGTTCCGTCGTGACCGATATCTCTGCTAGTACGTAGAGCAGGGCGTCGTCATCGAACGGCGACGTGGGCGCCGACGTCTCCTGGCTGCTAGTGCTGATGGTGTCGCCGCTAGACGCGCGTTGGCGACGCGTCACAATCGACTGGGAGGCCGCCGCCGCGGCTTCAATGGACTTCATGGTCCGGAGCACCGCCGCCTTCTTGGTGTTCTTGTTGTTGCACACAGACAGTCGCATGAAGCTGTCGCGAGCGGGCGACGCAGCCTCTTCCTCTGGCTGGCTGGATCGTCCACGCGAGCTGCCCGAGAGGTCGAACTCGCTGCGTCGCATGTCAGCATCGCTGTCATGGTCGTCGTCGATGCCCACGCTGCTGCTCCTGCTCGAGTCGTCGTCGGAGGCGTCTCCCGTCACGGATCTGCGCGCGTCGCCGAACGAGCTGCGGATCTTGTGCTTGCCGTGCAAAAACTCCTGGAAGGACTTGTTGCCCTTGGCGTCCGGCAGTGGGACGTGCGCGATAGCCTTGACGACCGTCGGGGTCTCCCAGTCAATCACCTCAATGTACAGCGGGTCCTTGAACAGCATGCCGTGCTCATACACGAACGACGACTGCCACGGGCCCGTGCGCGACGGACAGCCCTTGACATGCAAGTTCGCGCTGAGCTTGGCCATGCGCGCTCCCACGAGGTGCGCCAACACCGCCGGCTGTCCCTGCAGCTCGGCGCCGTCCATGGTGCGCATGCACACGTCGCGCGCCAAAAAGGGCACAATGAGCGCCGTGTCGTTCTTCTTGAAGGCGCGCGCGAAGCGAATGTGGTTGAGCAGCAGCTGCTCCAGCTGCGGCTTGTCCTGCGTCATCAGCGCCGCCTCCGGCTCAACCTCATGCTCCGCGGCCACCGGCGACGGCGCGCGCATCGACAGCGACTCGCCCATCAGCGCTCGTCACCTAGCAGGTTGCCCTGGAAATGCACCTTCTCCTTAGTCGGAAGGCCAGCGGGGGTGCCTCTCGCCTGCCGAATTGGAAAGTGGGGCGACCGGTTGGTTGCCTTTTTCCATCGTAGGTACGGTACAGGGCGTCAACGTATACTGAAACCAAGTCAACCGAATGATTGCTCTGGCGCCGGCCGTTTACTTTCGCAGCGCTTGCATAAACGGCAGCCGATGTTTATTACCGCTGTGGGTAGGTTTGCAGCGCTGATTGGTAGAAAATGACGCAGACTGAATGTACAGTACACTGTACGCACTTGGCGCCGTCGCAGCCTGGCGACGCGTGGCCGACGCCGAATCGTATGGACTTTTGTATACTCTGGCGGACCTACCTTCCCCCGCAACGAGCGAGCGTTCCGACGCAGTTTTTCCCCCTCCACCACTGCTCCAGCCGTCCAGCGTG
This sequence comes from Phytopythium helicoides, assembly GCA_024867545.1. NCBI lineage: Eukaryota > Oomycota > Peronosporomycetes > Pythiales > Pythiaceae > Phytopythium > Phytopythium helicoides. The sequence goes on along the minus strand of JANFNE010000029.1, from coordinate 97,636 downwards.
GATACACCTGGTCGGTCGCGGCGTCGCGCCGGATCCATTCAAGTCCACACATCCCGCGTACGGTACGATAAAAAATGTACCGTACGTGTAGTTTACGGGGTGGCGGTGCCGCATATACTGATCCCAAGAGAAACACGCCGCGATGCCACTCTCCCCGAGCAGACGCCGCCGTGTGACGAGTCTGGGCACCTGCAGCCCCGTGGCACTGCAACCACGAGCCGAGCGCCGGAGCGTCCAGGCGCGTGCCTCCCTCGCCCGCTGCGCGTCCTGCAAAGGCAGCAAAACGGACGTACGGAGCTCCCGACGCGGGCAGACTCGGCCTGGTCCGCCCGTCATTTATCCGTCATTTATCGCGTGGCGGCGGTGCTGCTGCCGAAAATGGCCCGGCCATGGCGCATTGCAGCCAGACCAACAACTCAGGCGGCGTCATCGTCCAGCCGCACAGTCGGCGTAAACCCCCGCAGGAGTGACGATCTTTCTTAGTCGCGCTTGGCGCGAGACCACGATGCCGGCGTAATCGGCGTCAGCAGCTACGCGGCCGTGGGCCATTGACTCGCTGCGATGCATCCATCACGGTGCGACGCCTTCGGTGAGCGCTTACGCAGGCCACGGTGTTCAATAAACAGCACCGCCGTGGCGTCATCGATTACTATCGTGGCGTGGCGCAAACCCTAACGGCCCGGCGCAAGCGCATCTCCAGCAACAGGCACGGATGTGCACTTACGCACTTACAGGCACGCCGAGTGCGTCAACCGCATCAACACAAGCGCTCGACAAGCGGGAATGACACACTAGCGTTGCTTCTTTCTCCGCACGGAACGTTCCAAGATGGGCTGGCGATATCTTTCGAGAGACACTGGCCACGGGCTTTTGTGGAACGAGGACACAACGCTGGCGAACGAACAGCTACTTTTTTTATGCGGCGTAGGAGCTGGCTTTCTCCAAGCCAATCTCTACACGAACTGAGCCAGCAGCACTGTTATGGCAGAGCTTTCTCTACATGTATCTACCTACGTAGCTGCTAGTACCAGAGTCTCAGCAGCAGTCTCAGCACTTATCAGTCCGCAGTGACAGCTCCGTGGCGCTCATGCAGGCGCGCTGATATACAGCATGTCGCCATGCTCACCGCCTTGCTGTCCGACCTACTTTCCACAGTATAGTAATCGCCAGTAATTATGGTAATCGTAGCGCGTCGCAGACCATGTTGACTCTTGCTTCAACGAGCATTCCGGAACTGAACTTGACCGTCACTCCACCACGTTGAAGTTGCCTTTCATGTGCGTCACACCATACCCACTTCAACTGGAGCTACTGCTTGATCTCGCCCGCTGCCACACCGGACCGCAGCAGCGCGTCGAGTGCCTCGGCGACGCGGGCCCAGCTCTCGGCGTGTGCAATCGCCTCGGGCACGTAGCCAAACTTGCGCCGGATCTCGGCGCGCACGAGCCGCAGGAACTGGCGAACCTCGCGCGCCAGCTCGCGCACGCGGCCGGCGAGCTCGCGGTGCGTTCGCACCGACGCGTCGAGTGCTCGCTCGGCCTTGACTCGCTCGTTCTCGAGCTGGTGTGTCGCATGCTGCAGCCGTGCGATCTCGAGCGCCTGCTGCTGGTTCTCGGCCGCCAGTGTGCCGACAGGAGGACCTGATGCGTGTCTGGCATGCAGTTGGGCTCGAAGCTTGAGCAGCTCCTCGTGCTGCGCCTCGAAGAGCGCTGCCTTCTGCTGGTGTCGCTGAAAGCTCGCTTCCGTGTGCTCTTGGACCCACAGAAGGCACTTCTCCGAGACCGCCGACAGTCCTGAGATCTGCACCAAGGACACGATGAGCTGCGATGAAAGGACCTTTCAATTGGAATGTTACCTTACCAAGTCTGCATTGGCTTGGCCCACATCATCATCGCTATGAACCGGAGGCAGTTCGGTTGATGCATCCGGCTCGGAAGAGGACTTTGCCAGCTCTTGACTTTCCACACCAGTGGCAATCGAGCCATCAGTGGTGGCCGCTGGCACCCTCGTTTGATCGCTCCCACTATCCGTCACAGCCGAAATTACCGGATCCACGCTCTCTCGGATAGCAACAAGCTTCTCCAGATGCACGCGAAAGGCGTCGCTGAGGTCTCGGAGGTGTTGTCGAGTGCTTTCGGCGGACTCTCGAAGCTGCTCCATACCGTCTTGTAGAGACAAATTCTCGCTCTCAAGGGCATTGATCTGCTGCTGAAGTGTCTGCTGGTCCTGCTGCATGGCGATCGCCGTTGCTTCCAGCTCTTCTCGTTCCTGGAGTGACTCCTCGACTGCTTTTAGCTTGAGTTGGAGCTTCGCCGCGTCACGAAGCTGCCGCTGAGCCTTTGTACGCCTCGGTTCCTGGGTTACCATGTGCCTCACCGCGCGCTCTTTCCATTCCAACAGCTCGTGCACCTGTGCTCGGAGCTGCCGGTTCTCCTCACGTAACTGGTAATTTGCATGCTGCAGGTGCTTCAGCGGCTGGTAATCGGCCAGGACTGCTGCTGCAGCCCCCGCAGGCATTCTGGACGAGTCCACACAAACCTGATGAGGCGATCAACAAATGGATGGTTCATCCGTTACTGAGATATTCTAGCTCGCGACCACTGGCAAAGCTTCATCGCCAGTGGCGAAGCTGCGAGGCATGCGGCGGCGATCGCGATTTGTGTACTCGACTCTGGCTGCTGTGATCGCCGTCTTTATCATCGTCCACGTTCGCTTAGCGTCAGCAATTGGCTGCAATGGAGGGTGTAGTGGTCATGGGGCATGCGATTTATCGACCGGACGATGCGACTGCTTCCCAGGATACTTGGGTGTCACCTGCGAGTCCCTCTCGTGTCCGATGGGAATTGCGTGGGCCGACTACGCGACCGACATTGATGTAGCTCACAATTTGGCCGAGTGCTCAGCTATGGGCTCCTGCGACCGATCCTCAGGTGTATGCAAGTGCCAAACTGGGTTTGAAGGCGTCGCGTGCGAAAAAATGTCGTGCCCCACATGCACCAACGGGAAATGCGTGAGCATGCGAGATGCTGCACAAATTCAGGACAACACAAACTTTTTTGTCTCGACTACATACTCGCTTTGGGACGCTGACAAGATTTTCGGCTGCCAATGCGACAACGGGTATTCGGGGTTCGACTGTTCTATTCGCTCGTGTCCAAAAGGCGACGATCCCATGACAACAGGACAGGTGAACGAGATCCAGCACCTGAATTGCCTCTGTGGTAGTGGATGTACTGGGTCCTTCGTACTCACATTCAGGCGTCGGACGACTGTGAATTTGTCTCCAACTACAACGCCAGCGCAATTGGAAGCTGCGTTGGAAAAACTCGATACAATCAATGGAGTTACAGTCACGCTGTCGGGCTCAGGAGGAACAATCTGCGACGCGGATGGTGCAACTACCTCCATCACTTTTACCAACAACCCGGGAGATCTGCCAGCCTTGCAAATTCAGGATAGACTTTCTGGAGGCACACTCTCAATTTCTAGCAGCGGTGCATCTGGAGTTTATGATGGAGTTGGTGCGAGTGTCGACGGCACGCGGGAAGAGGTAGACTGCTCCAACAGAGGCACTTGTGATACTTCATCGGGTGTATGCAAGTGTTACCCAGGATTCAGTAGCAGCAACGGCGCAGGCGGGCAAGGAAACCTCGGAGACTGTGGCTACGGATCAGCCACATCATGTCCTACAACGTCGAATGGTGTATGTGATAGCAAGGGAACTTGCAGTGGCACACCATCCTACACTTGTCAGTGCTACTCCGGGTTCACTGGGATGGATTGTACAATCCGCACTTGTCCGAGTGGCGCTGCATGGTTTGACGGTGCCACAGCGCCAGACACGGCACACGCCATGGCTCCGTGCTCCAATAAAGGTACCTGCGACACCAAGATTGGAGTGTGCACTTGCCTAGCACCGTTCACAGGCTCTGCTTGTGACATGCTTCGATGCCCAGGAACCTCAAGCACGTGTAATGGCCGTGGAACATGCAAGACAATGCAGCAATTAGCACTTGCTGCCACTTCATCCACAGGCGATTTGCTTGGAGTGACGTATGGAAACACACTAAACACACCATCAACATGGGACTACAACAAGATCCAAGGGTGTGACTGCAACAGGAATACGTACTTTGGGCCTTACGAAGATGCCTTCGGCGAAACTGGCGCGTACGACTGCTTAACAAACTACTGCCCGACAGGATCCGACCCATACGAGACTGGCACTGTTAATGAGAAGCAGAGCATCTCGTGTCTAGCTGATGGTGGAACGTTCTCACTGAAGTTCCGCCAACAAACTACCACTGGGATATCTTTTAGTGCGACGGCAGCCCAAGTCAAGTCGGCGCTGGAAAAACTAACTTCGGTCAGAAAAGTATTGGTGACCTTTGCTGATGGAGCAACCACTGTGTGTGGCGCTGTCACTGCAGTCGGTGCGTACTCAGTCGCCTGGCTGGCTGTTCATGGCAACAGTTAACGGTCTATGCTGTAGTTACAACCGTGGAGTTCACGTTCATGCAAGGCGACTTGCCACCAATGACCATAGCGAGCAATAGTCTCACTTTAACGTCGTCAACCGCCGCGATTTTTGTCACCGACAACGTTGTCAAAGGCACAAAGTCGAATCTTGAGTGCTCAGCTCGAGGGGTTTGCGGTACGAGACTCTTATGATCCGCGGAATCTCTGAGTTGGGTGCTAACGAATCGAACTAATTTGACAGATCGAACAAAGGGCACATGCAGTTGCTTCAGCTATTTCCTGAGCTCTGATGGCGACGGCAACTTTGGCACACGTGGTGACTGCGGCTACATTTCTCCGTATCCCAATGCGGTCGTAGCGTAGACAACTAATATAGGAGCGCATTCAATTTGAAATGAAGTCGAGATACATCGCATCTGCTTGCGTCAGATTGTATCAGTTCACCTCTCGACCAATCTGCAAGTGATTACATGTAGCAAATCTGATGCATACATTCAGTCTGTTCTAAAATCACTCTGATCAACCTTCAGGGACTCATGATCTCGAACATAACGTTATAAGGAATACTAAGTAGTGAACAGTGTTTTCAGGCCGTTTCGATTCCGCTGTGAAATGCACAACGAGAAAAATGTGCAACCAAAAGCTAGTACGCTTTCTTGAATGCTAGCACCTGGTACAGCCCAGCAATCTCCCACTCAGCGTCTGACAGCGTTCCATCAACGTTCATGACGTGCATCTTTTCGAGGAGTAAGCGATTCTCGCGCTTGTCCTTGTTCTTGGTGATAAAGTGATGGAAATTCTGCTTCAAAAGAAGCTCAAAACCGTGCTCCTTGAGCATTCGCTTCAGCAAATCATCCGGAACGAGATACTCGGGTAAGTCCACAGCTTCAGCCGCACTGTCGGTGTCGATTTGATCTCGCAAGGTGAAGTTGTACCGGAGACCAAACGAGCCTTCCGAAGGCGCCTCAAACCCCTTGAGTTTATTGCGCGTCTCATCATCGAAGCGAATCGCGCACACCTCGCGTTGCTTGTTGTCGAGGATAGAGATGTCTGCCCGCTTTTCTCCTTCGTCGTCATTCCCGGGGCCAAGATTCTGGAAATACTTCATCAGTACCTTGTTCGGGTCGACGGTCGTCACGATAATCACGCCACCGTCGACCAGCAGGTCGTGCACGGTGCGGAAAAATCGGCTCGCTCGCTGCTCCTCGCCAAACATGTAATGGAATGAAAACTGAACAGAAACGATGTTGAAGAACGACCGGTCGATGTTCGGGACGGCATCATGCCAGCCGGAATCTTTCGTCCAGCAGTGCAACACATCTTCCAAAACCGATACCTTGCCGAGGTCGCCCTGGATAAACTCCACGTCCAGATCGCGGTGGTGGTTGTTGGACGAGAACCGATCGACCGCGTCCTCGAGCGACTTTTGCGCAATGTCGACCCCGACGTACTTGGACACGCCTCGCTTGGCCCACTTCATCAGGTCGCCACCCTTGCCGCACGCGAGGTCTAGCACGCGATCTTCGCGCTTGGCGAACTCGTTGATAAGGATCGACTTGACCCAATTGTTCATCGCGCGCATGTGGAACAGCAGGCTGTCCGCGCGATCGCTCATGGCATTGCGCTGAAGGTTATTGTAGAACTGCGCAGCCGCGTCGGGGTCTTCCTCCTTGCTCAGCTCCTCGTAGGACCGCTTGGCCCCGCTCGCCGTTGTCGCCGCCGAGAACAACGTCGACGAGGAGGCTGCTGCCGGCGTCACCAAGTTGGAAATGTCCATCCGCGCCGACGTCACCCTTGGCGCCTCTACCTCATCGTCAACAAAACTCCATCAGCACTTGATCAAAACCCGCCTCGAAACCCTCGACAAACCAACCTGGAGACTGGTCGTTGGCGAGCGCCGGAGGGCCTGGAGAGAGCAGATCCATGAGCGAGTTGGACTTCTTCCTCTCCATCCTCCTCGCGGGCGCCGCGGGCGATCCGACGTCGTCTTGAGCCCTCCAGGACGCCGTGGAGGACGCCGCCGAGTCGCTGCGGCCCCTCCCGGGGCTGTCTCCGTCCTCCGAGTACGTCGGCGCGGGCACTGGCAGCGGGTCTGGCGAGTCGGGCGCGCTAGCCGAGCGAACTCCGCGCAGCACGGGCTTGTCGTACGTGAGCGTGGCGTTCTTGTCCTTGATGTGGAAGTAGAAGGTGACGCCCTTGCTGTCGAACTGGTGCGCCCAGCCCGTGGGCAGCGCCGAGTCCACCCAGTAGACCTTCTTGCTGCGCGCGTTGTAGTAGTACGGCATGCCCTTGGAGCGAGACATGGCCACCTCCCAGCCCGCAGGCAGCGGCTCCTCGTCCACCTCCACCACCGCCATGTCGGTCTCCAAATGACCACTACTGAGCAGCAGTTAGCTCGGCGCTACCGGTACGACACCGGTGAATAGTTGATGACAACTTCAACTCGGTCGGAATGCTGCCTTTTGCTGCAGATGAGAAATCGATGAACGCGCGATTGAGCATGGAGAGCTTTATTTCCAAAGTGCGAATGCAAGGGAAGTAGACTTTTTTTTTCTACGAGAGCCTGACGCTCAGATGTCGAAGCGCATGCTTTGAGCCAGGAAGTCGCCCACTTCGGCGTACCCGAGCTGGAACGCGTACTCGGCTGCGGTGGCGTCTACGGACGTAGGGGAGCTGTCTGCTTGCGTTTGCTGGACTCTCATCGTTGGGTTTGACGCCCTACCTTTTGTGTTCTGGTCGGCCATGGAGGCCTTGAAGATGTTCAGATCGCCCTTGGAATGATGGACAGCGAGGTGCGTGGGGAACTGACTAATGTCGTCCAGAACCTTGATGCCACTTCCGGCTCTGGTTTCGGTCGATTTGCTGGATTTTGTTGGCGAGCGTGGGGAGGTTGGATGGACACTGGTTTTATCACAATCTTTTTCTGCCTCCGTGCCACGAAGTCGAGAAACCTGTGGCTGAGAAGATGCTGAAAGCACAAACTGGAGGATCTCGTTGAAGATCTTCTCGAGACCTCCTAGCAGAGCCAGCTGCTCCTCGCTTTGCAGCGACTGTCGTAGCTCTCGGATTCGAGCTTGAACTGCGCTCGAAACCTTAACATTCCGAGTATTGATGAGCAACTGGACCAATGCGCTGTCATCCTTGAGAGCTGCTGCCTTCAGAGCAGTCAATCCATGGTTGTTAACCGCATCTGCATTGGCATTTGCATCGATCAGCAACCGAGCGACATCAAGGTTGCCTTGATCGCATGCCACAATCAGCGCTGTGTTGCATTTGCTGTCTGTTGCTTCAAGGTTTGCACCAGCATCGATGAGCAAACTCGCAACTCTTTCATTGCCGCATCTCGATGCCACAAGAAGTGGGGTTTGACCACCAGAGTACGCTGCTTCCAGGTTTGCTTTGGCGCTGATCAAGATTTGTACCGCTGCAGCGTTGCCCTTCAAGCTAGCCCACAGAAGTGGGGTTCTTCTGCTCAAATCCATGGCTTCGACATTAGCTCCTCCCTCAATAAGCATTGTGACGATTGCATCCTTTCCCTTGCATATCGCTTGCATCAGTGGTGTTTGCCCTGCCTTGTCGCTTGTGTTGATGTTAGCCCCAGCCTTCATTAGAGCACGAACAACACCTTCATGTCCGAATGAGCAAGCTAGATACAAAGCTGTTCTGTTGTCGTCGGTTTCCACAGCCTCGAGGTTTGCACCACTAGAAATGAGGAGATGAACGACCGTATCATAACCGAAGCATGCAGCGTGCATAAGCGGCGTCCACCCACGCCCATCGACTGCATTCACATTTGCACCAGCAAGCAAACGGATCTGTGTGACTGCAAGGTCACCCATTTGCGCCGCTGCTAGTAGATTGACCTTGTTTGCCCTCACCATGGTCTCATCGTTGTCTGCTTGAGACTCTGTGGAGGGTCTTGTTTTCTGAGGCTCAAGTGCCCGACTGATAACGACCGCCACTTCATCGTGCTTGTTTGAAGTCGCAATTTTCTGGGCATCAAATCCATTGGCGAATACATTGGCCCCAGCACCGAGTAGGATTCGCACCACTTCAATATGCCCATTAGCGGAGGCAAGCAACAAAGGAGTCATTCCACTTGCGTCAGGCACCTCTGTTTCAGCTCTGGATTGGATGAGGAGACGAACTACGGACGTGTGTCCTTCCAAACTCGCCCAGTGCAGTGCCGAACGCTGATCATTGTCAACAGCATGGAGGCCCGCACCATGAACTATGAGCATCTTGGCGATCGTATAGTGACCCTTTCGCGCGGCCAGAATAAGTGGAAGGCTGTGTGCTATGTCAGCTCCAGCGTCAAGCAGCATTTGCACCACGATGGTGTGGCCATGAGCACATGCATACTGTAGCGCATTCATGGGCACATGCATCGCTGTAGCACTTTCGTCGTGACATGATGATGCTGACTCCAGCTCTACGTCCGCTCCACCTTCAATCAGTTCACTGACAATGACATCGTGGCCATTTTGAGCGGCGAGAAGAAGTGGCGTTAAACCGTCAGCATCGTATGCGTTCACATCAGCACCTGAGTCGATCAGAGCTCGCACTTCAGCAATATGTCCACCCGAGACAGCAACATGAAGGGGAGAATGCTGCTCCGAGGTAATCGTGTCTACTGGTTCATTTGACAGTGGCACTGAACTAGCCTCATTCGTGACTAGAATATTTGCTCGAGGTTGAGCTGCAGCCTTTTGTTCGAGCTGATCATTGGCACGGACAGCACGGCTGTGTTTGGACGAAGCAGCTGACTGGTCATTGAGGTGGCCTTCTCTCATTACTTGCGCGTTCACATTTGCTTTAGCTGTAACCAAAATACGAACCAAAGACTCTTGGTTAGCATTCGCTGCGGTATCTAACGGAATCTCCCCTTTCTTGTCTTTTGCGCTCAAGTTTGCATTTGCGCCTATCAGAAGCTGCATGAATTTTTCGTACCCGCCGATAGCGGCAAAATGCAGCAAACTCATGCCATCTTTTCCAACGGCATCCACGTTGGCGTTTGCTGCAATCAATAGCTTCATCAAATTCTCCTGTCCGCCGACAGCTGCAAAATGCAGCGAAGTCATGCCGTCTTTTCCAACAGCATCGACGTTGGCATTAGCATCAATCAACAGTTTCATTACATTCTCGTGTCGTCCCACAGTGGCGTAATGGAGCGATGCCATGCAGTCTTTGTCTACGGCATCCACGTCAGCATTTGCTGCGATCAATAGTTTCACCGCATTCTGGTGCCCACCAGCAGCGGCAAAATGAAGGGCGATCTTGCCATCGATGTCAGCGGCGTTCACGCTGGCATTTGCTTCAATCAACAGCTTCACCACATTTCCATGACCTTCATCAGCGGCATAGTGCAAGGGAGTCATGCCGTGTTTGTCTGTGGCGTCAACGTTTGCGTTTGCTTGAATTAGCATGTGCACGGCCTTCTCGTATCCACGTGATGCCGCAAAATGTAGCACAGTCTTGTGATCGTTGTCGACAAAGTTGACATTTGCTTTTGCGTCAACTAAAAGCTGCATCATTGGCTCGTCTCGATTGTTGAGAGCAATGTAGATTAGTGACCAACATGAGCTTGTCGTCCAGTTCACGCTGGCTCCAGCATGGATCAGCCGCCGCGCTTTCGCTGCATGCTTGTTGGACACGGCATTGAACAAATCACTGCTCATATGTTGTCGAGGCTTGGACAATTTCAATCTGTTTCCAGAGAGACCACACGCTGAATATTTCGTCGACGCAGGAGTTTCAATTTTCCAAAGCCAGCTTTTTATACACGATCGATTGAAACCACTTTCGGCGACATCTGCAATTTGCAAATACTGCAAACACTTCCCAGACTTTTATATGAAGTGTGATGCAATAGATCCGTCGCGTTCCAAAGACTTGTCGCGGAGCGCTGATTGACTTCATTTGTTGTCATGTCTGTTCCGGCCTCGCTCACTATGGCACAGGCCGATCGCGACTACTCGTATCGCTTGAAGTACATATTCGCCCAGGTTACTTGCTTAAGCACACGCGAGTACGATGCGGAGCTGTTCCAACACAAACTCGATAGTCTGTTTTGAAAGGAGTGAAGGATGTGACCAAGTTGTGTTGCCTTCGTCTACTTAGGTTGCGTTCAGACACCAAGCGGGTGCTGCCTAGATTGAGTTTCAAAACTCCAAAACTCCAGGTGGAAGGAAGCGACGCATACTATCGATACCCGTTGTTAGACCTTTCCATTGCGCCGTGGATGTTGTAATACCAAATGCTTTGTGGAATCAATGCTGGTACAGTAGTTTTGTCTGCACCACAATCATGCTACTCTCAATGAGTTTTTAGCAGGAGGTGCATGCCACTTCGGATTTCCTCATCGAGCAACAAGCAACCACAAGCTTCTCACAACGAACAGCGAAACCAAAAGCTCCTAGCCGATGTCTGCAAGAACGGCGCTTCATGTTATATTCATTTTTGTTCCTGCCTCGCTGCCGAGCAGCATTTTACACTTCTCGGGCCGCGAGGGGTTGTTGCTAGTGAAGGCGCCGCGACTCGCTCGAGCACCACAACCAGAGATGGCGGGGCGCCTACTCCTGGGCCTTCTTGCTGGGCGGCTCGCGCCAGACCGACTTGACGGTCTCGGTGATGCCAGCGCCCTCAAGGTTGACGCGCAGGAACCCGAGCAGCATGACGGCCGTGACGCCGAGCCATCCGACGCGCGCGAGCTGGCGGCTGTTCTTGGGCACGTAGTCCGAGATGACGTTGTTCATGCCGATGTGCACGTGCAGCGGAATGAGCACGCCGAGCGCGAGGTCGACGGGCAGGTTGAGCGGCGAGGGGCTGAGCACGAACGCGAGCGGCACCGCACCCGCGAGCCCCGCGCTCGTGAGGTGGTACAGCTTGGTGGTGAAGGTGGCGTTGTCGGCCTCAATGAGCCCCGCGAGGCCGCTCAGCTGCTTGTTCTCGGTCCACTTGGCGGGCGAAGCTGCAGGACCACCGGAACGCGCGTCAGTATACTGAAATCAAGTGAAAATCGGCGCGCCACGCACTTGTGCGCAACTGGCGAGCGCCCTGGCGAGCGCCCAGCGCTCCCGAGCGAAGCAACGCGCGCTGCATCAGCATATTGAGCGGCGGAGGGCGGCGGAGCGAGCGGCGGAGGAAGCAGCTGCGGCTTCCAGGGCGTTCCGAGTTGTGAACGAGCGGTGGGGGAAACGGGGGGAGCGGGCGGTGCGCGCTCTGATTTAAGCGCAGCGATTACGAATTGAGTATGAGAGGTGTATTATATATACGCGACATGATGCTTCTACTCCTTCTACCATATCTATATATAATTACAAAGGTTAAGGGTAGACAGAGGGAGTGTAAAACGTAGGGTACGCTGACCCACTAAATGGCAGCAACCGATGCGCAACCTTACCTGCGCTTTGCCTGCGCCACGTGGCCTGCGTCACCAGGGGTACGCTTCCAGCGCGCGAGGGGGTACGCTGCGATCCGTCATGGAGACCAATATGGAGCTAGGTGATGGCGTCGCTCTGGCGCGTGCTACGACGCCCATGGACGCCGCAGACGGCGCGCAGCAGTCGCAGACGACGCCCGAGCAGCTTCAGGAGCCGCAAGAGCCGCGCGTGCCGCTGCTGCGCCCGCCGATCGTGCGCCACGTCGACTCTCCGCTCGCGTCTCCGCCGTCGGCGCCGAGCCGCGCGCTGCTGCTCGTCAAGACGGTGCGGGCGCTGCGTTGGACTCCAGGGCTTCAGGGCTGTAGATGGTGGAGGAGCTGACGATTCGGCGGTGAAAGCAGCAGAACGAGGCGACGCCGAGCGTGCAGAGCGAGCGATCGAGGCACCTGCACGCGCGCAAGGTCACGCGCGACATCGCGGCGCTCGACTTCCTGCAGAACATCCCCATGCGCTCCGAACGAGCGGCGGTAGAGGGAGCAGAGGCCGCGAGGGCAGCGCAGGCCAACGACTACGCGTCGACCGACCGCCGACACCGCCGCCACAGGCGAAGAGGATCAAATGGAGACCTCCTGGCGAGGTCAGAGTCGTCCTCGCTCTCGTCGTCGTCATCCTCATCGTCCTCGGCACACATGGACGGCGCGAACGACCGCAAGCGGTCCGTGCAGTCCGCGGCGTCGTCCAGCGGGAACGAAGGGCTCGCGGGCCGACGGCTGCCAGGAATGGACGCGACCATCGTGCGCGTCCCGGCGCTCTTCCGCTACCGATTTACTACCAAGTTCCCGGCGGCTTCGGCGGTCGTGAGGCGATGGGAAGGAGTCACCGCGCAGCAGGGACTACCCGACGCGCGGCTCTTCTTCTCAAGCGCATGTGGATACCCCATCGCGACCTCCACAATCCTTCATGTGAGTGGCTGTTATCGATCGCTCAACGCTCATAGCAACGACTCACTACTCGTTTCTGTTGTCGTATCAGTACAACGGCAACGCCACGACCGCGTCTGCAGCAGCGACCACGGCATCCACGGCCATGCGCAGAAGGTTTGCGTCCGTCGGCAACCTTGAAACTCCACAGAGCTACTATGACTGGCGCGGAAAGTCGTACTACCGGCTGCTGCATGCGACGTGGTGCCCTTGCAGCCGCGAACGCGACAGTGAGGACGCTCACCCAGAACCCCCACCACCTTACGTCGCGAACTACCTCGACGACCCGGAGTTTCGCCAAGGTCGCCATCGCCATGTTGTTCGAGGAGACAAGAACATTGGTCCGGTGGTGAGTAGCATCTTGTTGTTTGTAAAGCCACACGAACTCAAGGAAGAGCTCAACAAAAAGTTCCAAGAGAAACACCCTTGGCTGGCTGACACTGGGCTGTCGCTGAGCAAGATCCGCAACTTGAAACGCGAGGCATTGGCTTCTTGCCAGCGCGCCGACCTTGAAGTCGCGACGGGCGGACTTGCCTGTCTTCTCTTCGAGAAACTGGTGCTGAACCGATACGTGACCAAGGCGAATCGCAAGCTGTACATGGCAGTATGTCTACTACTGGCAGCCAAATTCAACGAGCCGAAAGGTGCGGTGGCGATGAAGACAGTTATCCGCAAAGTACTTGCGGACATTGACCAAGTACACTCAATCCCAGCGCGCGAGGTGCTCCAGGCTGAGTTCATGGTGTATGCCCAGCTTTCTTTCAACCTGCACGTACCCATTAACGAGGTCCAACCACATTTCACGCGTTTGCTAAAGTTGATCGAGAGCAACCCACGCAAGTACTTGGACGACGACGCGTTTACCGCTTACTCAACACTACTCATGATCGAAGAGCAGCAGATGGCACAGAAAGCGAGAGACGAGCGTGAAGAGGAGGAAGAGGAAGAAGAGGAAGGCACGGACGTCGATGGTTTGTTGAGCGAGGAGGATGAAGAGGAGCCACACCTCGTGAGGCAGCGTTCAGTTGAAGGAGACGACGATTTGTCCATGTTCTCTTGGAACCGTGTATCATTTGCGCAGTGGTGGAGTGGTCGCGGAGCACTCGCAATGCGACCAAAAGAGCGTAGAGAGCAAGTGCAAGACGACCGAGCAGTCAAACAAGTTGACGGCAAGACTAACGATGTGTCAGACGAATCTAAAGACAGCGCCGAGGCAACCGCATTGTGAGATAACTTTAATCAAACTTTACTCAAAAGCGAGCAGCATGTTGCTGGTGCCTTCGCCATATACCTTCACGTGATCGAAAAGCGCCTCAACAACTTCATTGCGCCGTGCAGGATCTTCTAATAGGATACTAACCTCCCTCTCCTCGTCGATTTCAGATGACGAGTTGTACCCTAGCCGGCGACGCTTGTTCCGTTCATGCTGCGCAAGGAACTGCTGCATCTCGGCGAGCGGAACGTACACTGTCTGCTGCTGCTCTGTATCGCTGTTGAGCACTTCAACACGAAAAACCCCTTGCTTTGGTACATAAAAGACCGAAACAAAGAAGGCGACAAAGTGTAGCGTTCGCACCCCTTGAAACCAGAGCTCCTGATCTAATAGCGAGCCGCGAGCTGGAATCGAAGACGACGATGGCGAGGTAGACAAGGATGCTGCATCAAGGTCGCCGATTCCGCCTGGATATTGTCTTCGGCGACGTGCAGCACTAGGACTGTCACCTCCTCCAATTCCATTGCTGAATCCCATGGAGCTGTTGGGAGCGACCCCAGGACCTGTTCGGCGCTGTCCGGTATCTTTCTCCAAGTCGCTCACGAATTTCTCTTTGTGGCTGGTTCCACCGCCTTTCACCATTGATGTAGGGTAGTCACGAGGTCTCTCCGGTCGCATCGGCACCTGCATCGTGTTAGAAGCATTTGAAGTACTAATTCCCCGTGATGGTGGCGCCATGAGAGGTCTTGCAGCATTTGGGGATGACTGGAAGGCGACACCTCCTACGCTACTTGTAAGGGCGAGTCGTTGATAGTGCTCAAGCTGCTCAATGCGAGCTTGAAGTTGCTTGCACTCGACTTGTGAGGCGTCGAGGGTCTTGGAAAGAGCGACTTCCATCGCTCTCTGGTCTTCAAGAAGTCGCCGCACGTATGTCTCATGCAAACGCTGTTTGCATTCAAAGTCTTCGCGAGCGCTTCTCTCACGAGCAAGTTCAATTTCGAGAGCTGCTCGTTCACGAAGGGGTGTACTTTCAAGGAAACCTTGAGGCGAGGATGCGCTCGACCCAACTGTTGCCTCAACACCAAGCATGAGTTTGTACAGACGAGTGAGTGACTCGTTGACTGTTTGCTGTCGCGCCAGCAATTGTTGC
This sequence comes from Phytopythium helicoides, assembly GCA_024867545.1. NCBI lineage: Eukaryota > Oomycota > Peronosporomycetes > Pythiales > Pythiaceae > Phytopythium > Phytopythium helicoides. The sequence goes on along the minus strand of JANFNE010000029.1, from coordinate 82,432 downwards.
TCCGTGTACTGCATGAGCTCGCGATATGCACATAGGGTAGTATCCGTGACATGGTCTTGCGTAGTCAGTGAGTCTGCGTCTGTTGATGAATATCCGTCGTGGTTTTCTCCTTTCCCAAGCACAATCGCAGATGTGACGGCCAATAGTGATGCTGAAGTTGATTCGGAAGTGTTGGTGCTCACTGTTTCTGCGACCTGAAGTTGGTCCAGCGATGCTGCAATATGATCCTTGAGCGCTTTGAGCTCCTTCACAAGTGTCACGACTGCCTGTGTAACACCAACAGGAATCTTGTCACTTGTTGATCCACTACCTAACCCGTTGCTTGTTCCGTGGCGACTTGGTGGAGCTGTTGAAACATCAGCAGTTGCATACCCTCCCGCTGTATTTGGGCTAAGAACATCCGTAGCCATGCGGATGCACCTATAGATTGCTGCAACAGCAGTTCCGTCGCGCTTCGCGAGTCGTTCAAGTAGCGAGGCTCTCATTGAGGCTACGGAGGAAGTCACGGCCTCACTAATCTCTCTTTTTGTGTGCCCATCGACTTCCTCTTGAACCGCTGTCACACGTGCGAGGTGGGTCATGTGGGCCGCCGTCAGACTCTCGACTCGCTCATTACACTCCCGCCTCATGCGCTGGATCTCGTCCTTGAAGGATGACTCAGACTCTGCTTTCGCGTTAGCTGCGGCAATCGATGTCGCTGCTGCGATAGCATCCTCCGACTGCTTGGCCCATATCTCCATTGCATCAGAGAGCTCTTTTCGTTTTTGCTCATCGAACATTTGCTGGGTACGATTTTTTTCCATAGCCTGCTCCTGGACCCAGTGGTCATCAAACGCAGCTCTTGTCCATTGCTCCTCGTTACCCATAATTACAGTTTCGCAGCTCTCGATCTTACGATTCCAGGTTGTTTGCAGCTCCTCAAGCTGAGCCTTCGAATTAGAGAGCTCGCTTTCCCTATTTGCTAGTCGGGATAGAAGGTCCGCCTCCAGAGACTCGAGTCGAGTTGCCAATGCCGTTTCTCGCTCCAGATGCAACTGTTTGAGTGTATTGAGCTCTCTTTCCCACTCAATACCACGCTCGAAGTGACCATGCTTCAGTGTCTGCAACTCGTTTTCCCATGCAATCTCTCGCTCTTGCTGCTGGCTCTCTAGCTCCCGAACATCACTTTTCCAGGAAGCCTCTTCTTCAGAGTGCTGACACTGAATCTCGAGAAGCTCCTTTTTCCATGCCGCTTCACGAGATGCCATCTCATCTCGTGCTTGTTGTTCGCTGGTAAGTAGTTTTCGATAGACATCGAGCCGGACACTTGCAAACTCCTCCAGTGAATGTTCATCGCCTAATTTATCAGCTATTGTCTCGGTATCACCTCGCTTACCTTCACTAGAGCGTAATGAAGATCGCAGTTCTTGAGGAGTGCATACTCGTTGCTCCACTAGTAACGCCTGCTCTTCGACTATCTGCATCTTCGCGATTTTCAGCTGTTCACATACCCGGACGAGGTGTTCAAGAGCAGCCATCCGGGAATCAAACGAGAGACTGTGGGCTTCTAGAAAAGCAGTTTCTCTTGCTACCTCGAGCTCTCGCTCCATTTTGTCTTCTATGAGTGCATTTTGCCCATCTAAGAGAGCTTGATACACCCGTAGTCTAGATTTATTTGGATGATTCTCATCAAAGCCAAACTTCACTTCTTTTTTCACGAACGCTATCTCGTCCAGTAACTCTTGGCACCAAGTGTTTTCTCGATCTCGAGATGCTAATTGCTCTTTGTACACATTCATTCGAATTGACTGAAGTTTAGGCGTCTTGTCTTCAGGAATATCAAGTAGTAGTCCATTTGATTTGAGGAACTCGAGTTCCTCCGCGTTGCAGTGATTGATCTCGGCTAGTTGTCCATTCAGTCGATCAATATACGCAATTACGGACTTCCACAAATTCATTCGTGAGTATCTGCTATCACTGGCATTGCTACCCCCATTTGCTCGCTGATATTCATCGACAAAGGAGGCAAGTCCATCGCAATCTCGCAGTAGCACAAGCTCATCGTCAAGGGCACTTTGTACCTGTTGTCGCCAATTCACTAATTGCTGCTCAAAATGAGCGCTTTGGTCCAAAAGCTGTTGCTCTATCTTCTTTTTCTCGTTTTCAAGAATTTGATTTTCCTGTTCAAGACAATGCTTTATGGCCGCTTTCTCTGCTTCAAAGCGTGATTCGGCGTCCTGAGACTCCTTCAAAAACTTGGACTGGAGCTCCGAAACTTTGGTATTAAATGTCTGCTCCAAAATTTGCTTATCACTCGTTGCTTGAGCTTCTTGGGCCTTTATATTTTGAGCAAGCTCATTGATTCTCGTCTCCAAAGATATTTTCTCCGCATTAAGGCGGGCTTCAACATTAAGGCATTCGTTTTTGACATTCGCGAGCTGTTGCATAGCTTGCTCGCGATCATTTTGTTTGTCTGCCTCAGATTGTCGCAGTATGTCTTGAGTACTTGCCTCATAGCGCCCAACTACATTTGCGTGCTCTTGCTTCATAGTCTGTAGCTGACGCTCAAGAAAATGTTTTTCGTCGAGCAATCGCTTGTAGATAGCAAGCCGGGTGGTGCTTGACAAGATTGGTTTGCTTTTCTCCTCGCTGCTAGGTTCTTCTTCTGCATCAGCCAAGAGTCCATTGCCTCGTAGAAATTCTACTTCTCGCGAATCTTCTCGGTTTTGAAAACTTGACTGGCGCCGAAATGCCTCTTGTCGAGCAAGCAATCCTTCTAAAACATCTGAACGTCGTCGATTTGGGGAAGGAGGGGTGGCAGGGTCAGAATCAAGTCGTGAAAGCATTTCGCTTTCGTTTCGTAGCTCCTGTAGCATTTTTTGCTGCGCCTGGTTCAACTCTGCAAGCTCTTGCTCAAGTTCCTGGTTGGACACTTGAAGATCACAAAGCTGGGTCACAAAATCGCGCACGTGTTGCTTGAGTTCGTAAAGAGAAGTCATGTCATTTGGCTCAAGTATAAGTGACGCATCAGTGTCTTCAGTAGCACCCGTGGGAATATCTTCTGGGATCTGGAGGATTGTGCGCCGCATCCACGTCATGAGCGTTGAGAATTCAGTAAGGGTTAACACTATAGCATCACACTTGTCTACGACGTCTTCGGGAAAAGAAGCTCGCAATAAAGACCGGTCAACTGCCTGGCCATCCTCACAGAGATCAGTTGTGCTATTGTTAAGTAAGACGCTCGGTTGGCTCAGGATTAACGGGTGTGTACGCTCTAGGAGGTCACGGAACGAAGCTACTACAACAGGTAGTTCAGAAACTACGTCATCAAGCCCCAATTCACATTTTACTAGCATCAGAGCATTCTCATGCTCAATAATCTCCGACGCAAGTGCCTCAACGTTGGAAAAGGCTGCTACAGAGATCACTCGATTTGAAGATTTACTTCCTTTTTTGAGCTGCTGAATGAGGTAGTCGTAGTCTTGAAGGTGCCGCGCAACCTCTTCAATAGTCGAAAAGATTGACAGAGAAGCTCGGAGTGCTTGCTCACTACTCTTGAGTGAGGCCGTGGAGCTCGAGACTAGATCACTTGCACTATTTATTGATGCGCTTTCCCACTCGAATCCTTGGCTTCCACTCATTAAGCTATCCCTACTCGAATTACCACTGCTATCTCCTTTTCGATGGATACTTAGAAGAGGTAGGCGTTGCACCTGCCGCTGAAGTATTGCGACACACTCTAGAAGTGATGGTAGATCGTGTCGAGCGTCCTGTACCTTGAATAGTCTCTTAACTAACGATAATAGCGCGCAGTGCTCTCTCACGATGCGGCTAACCTCCGTGCCAAAATTGACGGGGCGCTTCTCTCGGTTTCCTTGTCGTGACGCCTTCGTCACGAGGTGTGCGGTCTCAGCAAGTAGTCGCTGATGGTCGTTCATGACAAGGGATATGTCAAGCAAAGAGTCCGCCATAAATGCAGACGGTGATGCAGAGAGAGCAGGTATGGCCTCTCCATCTTTTTCTTCATCACCTGCAACTGCAATTTCCAGATCAAGAGTCTCGACGTTTTCCACGTCGATTCCTTCATCTACTTCGACCAAATCAGCCGAGGGTGTCGGTGTCCTTGTCAAGGATCGAAGCGATACGAGGCTTGTACTGCTAATATCACTGCCAAGCTCACTGGGAGCTCCTGCAATAGCATCGCACTCTTCGTCAAGAATTACTTGAGCGAATTCGGACATGGCTTTCAGCTCGTTGACAAATGCCACAATTGCAGCGACTTTGCTTTGCAGTGTTGGCTTCTCTGCCGTAGAACATGTTTGTGGGTTCAATACGTCCTCATCTCGGCGCCGAGGACTTCCCAGCTCTGGCTGAAGAGCCTCAAAATGTTGAAGAACAGTCATTAGCTCGTCAATGGCAGTTATTACTCCTGCCTTTGAACAGTGGCGATCAAGATCGAGAGACAATTTACAATTGCCGACAAATGCTTCAAACTCATTCAGTAGCATAGCGACATCAGTTGCTCCAATGAAATTGGTACTTGACTCCATCTCCACCGTAAACCCACCCTTCTCAACATCAAACCCGTTCAAGTTCTTCCGATTGGCGACACATTCATCCAGTAACTTGTTCATGTCATCCAGACATCGGAACTCTGCACACCCTGTGATTTCACGAGTACGTGCCAAGATCGCTTCAAGAGCATCAAATAATAAGCACACATCATTGACGGAATGAACGTGATCTCGCTCAGAGCTTGTGCTGACGGACTGCAGTAGCTGCTCATGTTGTGCAACAATTTCGAGTATCTGGTTTTGCCGTACTTCTCGATCCAATGCTGAAGCATGTGGGAGGCGCAAAGAGTAAAAGAACCCTTGAAAAGACTCCAGCAGACTAGCTATCTCCTGGCTCGTTAGATCGGAGAACTTTTCGCTTTCCCCAAGTACAAGTGCCTGGATGCTTGTCCGAAGCAGGTTGAGATCTTTATGTAACTCTTTGACCGCAACACCTGCGTCTCCAGGTACGTTCGGCGGCTCGGCAATAAGACCACGTAGAAGAGCTGATACTTGCTCAAATTCTTTCAGACGGCTTCGAACTTCGTCGACTTCTAGAACTTCAGGGTTGAGCACACATCTCATATCGAAGTAGCTTTTAATACACACAAGAACGTCATCCTCACAGTCCAATAAAGTACCCTGGATCTTAGATAAGCTCACTCCATAGGAATCGGTCACATAAGAATCAATTTGCTGTCGAAAGAAGGATAAAAGCTGCTCCGCCGACCGTGTGCCCTCGCTAGTTTCAAGAAGAACGGCCAGCTCTGTACTCAGCTACAAGGTTAGCAAAGACTTTGACTCGTCTCCTGCAATTTACAGCTAACCTACCTTTCCGTAGGCTCTCGATCGTTGCAGTCCTGTCTGCCATAGCTTCGTGAGTTGCTATGAGTTCTGCTTGCATAGAACCAAGCTTTTGGTCCGTTTCTAGCTGTCTCGTACGAAGCTCTTCGATTTCCAATTCCTTTGTGGAGATAAGCTGCAACATCTGTGCTTTATTTGCCTCCATCTCAACTTGTTTGGTTTCAATTTGTTGACGCATCTCGAGTTGCTTCGCGGTAAATTGCTCTCTTTCTTCGCGCTGGCTTGCAGCAAGCCTTTCATCTGCTTCGCGTTGATTCTCATTGAGCTTCTCTTCAGCTTCACGCTGAGCTACACTGAGCCTCTCATCAGCTTCACGCTGGTGTACACTGAGCCTCTCATCCGCTTCATGTTGAGCTGCAGCGAGTCTCTCATCCGCTTCACGTTGAACTGAAGCGAATCTCTCGTCCACTTCACGCTGGCTTTCAGCGATCCTCTCATCTGCTTGACGTTGAATTGTAGCAATTTTTTCATCCTCTTCGCACTGAATTATAGCAAGTCTTTTATCTGCTTCATGCTGAATAGTAGTGAGCCTCTCATCCGCTTCGCGCCGAATAGTAGCAAGTTTCTCATCGAGTTCAAGCTCCTTTGCAGCGATTTTGCTATCGAATTCGAGCTGATTGGCAATGATTTTTCCGTCCATTTCGCGCTGCTTCGCAGCAAGCTTCTCATCCATCTCGCGTTGCATTGCTGCAACTTGATCATCCTTTTCACGCTCCATTGCAGCAAATTTCACGTCCATTTGACGTTGTTTCGCATCAACCTGTCGTTGGATTTCCAATTGTGTATCCTTCAGTTCTGCATTGAGTGCGACTATTTTATCGATTAGTTGCTTCTCTGTTTCGCCCATGCTCTTGGACTGAAGCTCTTGCAGTTTGCTTATTGCTGCTAATTCTGCGCGCGCAGCTCCGAGCTCACGCTGTAACCCTTCAACAACAGCCGAGTGCCTTTGTTCTTCCTCGCGGCTCTTTTGTAACATCTCATTGATTTTGAGCAGGTACTCCTCGGAAGTTCGGAGACGAATGACCTCAGCCTTCTGCTCAAAGCCTTTGAATAAGGCTTCCATCTCGGCTTCTAGTTTCTCCTTAAGCCGTGCACTCTCTTCTTGAGCATGCTTGGCTGACTCTAAGAGCTCGTATTGGTGTTTTTCAGCAGCTGTTGATAAAGTTGACGCATGGGATACCTCCCAATCTCGTTTATCAGCGTCTGCCTTTGCAACTTGCGCATCCAGTGCTTGTTTAACTTCAGCTAATTCGCCAGCTAATTTGGATTTCTCGACTAAATGGCCATCCTGGAGAGCCTCAACGCCTGCAATATGCGCCACTAAGAGCCGAGTCTCGTACTCCTCGTTCCACATAAAAAATCGCTCATGCTGCTCTCTAAATTGCTGTTGCTGCTGTAAAACCTCCTCTTGAGTTTTTTGGTGCCTTTCAAGCAGCCGTGTGCACTCTTCCTCTTTAGCCATTTGCTGTTGTGCGTGCTGTTCCAGAAGCTTGGCTGTCTGCTCTTCATCCAAAAGTCGTTGTCGTTCCATCTCTTTGTCGAGAAGCCGAATTCGGTGCTCCTCAGCAACCATTCGTGTAGTCTCATTCAGCTCGAGCAATCGGACGCGCTCGTCATGAGCCATTTTTCGCAGCTGCTCCTGCTCCTGAACCAGTTGAAGAGTTGCTGCTGCTTCACTGAGGCAGTGCTCGATCTGAAGTGCTGCGTTCTCATCTTTCGTTCGGTTGATTTCAGCAAGTAATCTTGTTTGTTGTTCCTCTGAGAGCATCTGTGCTGATTCGTTCAGCTCTGTCAATCTCTCCTGCTCGTACTTCGCCAAGCGTCGAAGGCGCTCACGTTCTTGATTACGATGGGTTCTAGATGCAGATTCTCGGATCTGTCGCTCTAAAATGAGCTCTGTCTTTTCTTCTTCAGCTTGTCGGAGAATTGCCAGTTTATCTTCCTCAGCAACACGTAGCAACATGAAACGCTCTTCATCTGCAAGCCGCATAATTTCTTCTTTCTCATTTTGGAGACGTTGTATGTATTCGGCTTTACTGCTTTCCAACGCCCGAATTATACTGTTTTTCTCCTCGAAAAGAGTCTGGATCGCTTCTTTGTTGTCCTCTACGAGCCTTTCGATTGCTTCTGTTTTCTCTTGCTCTGCTTTTTTTAAGCACGTAAGTTTGCTTTCCTCGGCCGAACGCATTGCTTCGTCCATCTCTCGCTTAATTTGGTAAAGTTGAGCTTTCAGGTCAGATTCCACAGCATTTGCTTTATCAGTTATAGAGCAAATCAAAGTTCTGTAGTCTTCCAGCGCCAATAGAGCCGATTCTCTACTCTGCTTCAGTAACATGTCTAGCCCACGAGCATGTGCCACTTGTGTTTCAACTTCACCCTCTAGGATTGCTTTCGTTGCCATAAAGTCCTTGGACTCTTGGTTTTGCTGTGCTTCGAGGCGATCTCGAGCTGCCTCGAGCTCTTGTACACTCATTTTCAGGCTACTACACTCATCAATACGAGATGATAACTGCTCGCTAGCTCGCTGGAGTTCATTGGAAACTCGATCGAATTTGTTTTGGGTAGTCTCTACTAATTCTTGAAGTGTGAGGCGATTCTCTCGAATCTGGCGGAGTTCGGTATCTCTTTCAGACATCTCACCCTGCAGCCTCGATATGTTTTCGAGTATCTCAGCCTTTTCCATGTTAGCGCTAGCGACCAAAAAGTCGTGATCTCTCGCAGCACGTTCAAGCTCATCTTGCAATTGCTTCTTCTCTCGAGCCAGATTCTGAGCAGAGTTCAATGCCTCCTGTAGTTTCTCTCCAGTCTCCTCTACAAGTGCCTGCAAATCGCTTACACGTCGACGCTCAGCGTCAAGTTGTCCATTTAGTTTTGCCACCGACGACTCCATGGCGTCTTTGAGGTCAAGGTAAGCACTCGCTTGGTCTCGACTTTTGCCCTGACAAAGCTTCAGATCCTCCTCGAGGCGCGTAATATTATCCTGGAGAGCTGTGATCTCAATCAGCAGCGACGAGCGCTCTGTCTTCAGACCTTCTGCATCCTGCGTACTCTCCTTTAATCGTTCCTCAACGCCCTCAAGGTATTTAAGTGCATCGTGAGATGCGGTTAACTCAAGCGTGAGTAGATGCTTCTCTGCTCTCATTCGCTCATCTTTCTCAGCGATTGTGCGCTCCAGAGCGCGACGAAACCGTGTCTGTGCCTCGTCCCCAAGCATGCCAGAACATTCAAGCTGCTCTCGAAGGCTCTGGGCAAACTGATTGACCGTACTTAATTGAACTAGCAAGCGGTTTCGCTCGCTTAAAAGCGCTTGTTTGTCTTTGGAGGTGATAAGTAGTTCACTTTCCTTCTCGTTCAGCTGATCACTTATTTTCTTGATTTCTTCAGCACTGTTTCCAGCCTCGAGTTTGAGCAGATTTATGCGCCTCTGAGCCTCGTCTGACTGACGATGAGCTAGTCCAAGAGCATCCTCGAGTCGCTCAATAGTCTGCTGATTGAAATCGTTTTTCAGCTTGAGTTCACCCACAGCTCCATGCAAGCGACGAATTTCACCGTTCTTCAACTCCATTTCGCTTTCCGAATGTTCCAGCTGCAGTTTCATGTCCATTTGCATACGCTTCATCTCAAGCCTCAAGTTTTCCATGTTGAGACGCATGCTCTCAATCTTCATAGTAGTATCTTCGAGTATCCCCTCTTTTTGGTGCATCGACTCTTCTACCATTGAGAGGCGACCTGACTCAAGTCGCAAAGCTGCCCTCATATCCTCCAATTCTTTTGCCTTAGTTGAGAGAGTTTCGGTGGTCATTTCAAGAATCTCGGTCTTAGTGTTGACAGTTTTGATCGAATCAAGTAGCGATTGCCTCAATTTCTCGATCTCCTCATCCCGGCTTTTGATCACGAAGGTGAGCTCCAGAATGGTTCCAGCCTTAACCTGTCGATCATCTTCAGTGAAGCGAAGTTTACGTTGAGTCTCCTCGAGAAGATTTCGTGCTTTCTGGAGTTCTTCATCAAGTCGTAGTACGATGCTCTCTTGGTAAGCAATGGTCATTTCCTTTGACGTAATCTTCTCACCCGAACGTTCAATAAAAAGCGTGTACTCATTCTGCAAAACTAGCTGACTCTCCTCTAGATCTCGAACACGCTGCTTGCTAGCCTCCAGCTCATCAGCAATTATTGTCAACTGCTCGGTGTATCGTGCATCTTGCTCGCGAAGTGTGTTTTCTAACGCAAGTACTTTTCCTGCGCAAGAGTCTCGAAGTTGAGTGACAAATGTTTCGTGCTCACTCGTGGACTGCTCCAATTGCTCCCGCGTCGTTCTCCGAAGTGATTCCAGAGCAGTTTCGTATTTAAGAATCAGGGCTTCGCGCTCTTGACGTCGTTCTTCCTCAGCTTTAGATGCATCAGATTTGTATTTAGTCACAAGAGACTCTCGCTCCAGAGTCGCCTGTTGAACTGTTCGCTGTAGTTCCGCACTATGAGTGTCCGCCAGAAGTCGCAATCTGTCTTCGTAGTGTGCAATTGAATCAGAGAGTTCATTAGCTGATTTGCGCACAAGTTCATTGATTTGGGCTGTGTGTGCTGCCGTCGCAGTAGCTTGCTCTGTTGCAAATGTGTCTTCCATGCTTGCAATCCGTGATTTGTACTGCGTTTGAAGCTCTGTAATCTCCTTTCTGTGATCGCTGCGAGCGGTCTCAAGCTCGTCACGTAATTCAAACGTTTCCTGAGCTCGTCGCTCTTCTAGTTGTCGTACCTGCTCTTCTCTCGCCTTGTGCAATCGAATCCTTTCTTCGGCTGCCTCGCTAGAGATGCGTGCTATTTCAGCTGAAAGGGATTTCCTAAGCTCCTCGATTTCGTGTTCCTTTTTTCGCCGCAGCTCTTGCAATTCTTGGCTTGATTTCTCTGATAGCGCTGATATTTCGGCAACGGAATTGTGTTTCAGGGCCTCAATTTCACTGTTGAGTTTATATCTGACGTTTGACAGTTCTTGGGCAGCGCTGCGCTTCAGATCAGCGATTTCAGTCTCTGATTTCTCTTTCAACTCTAGGTACTCTCGAGTCGACGACGAGCGAAGCTGCTCATATGCTAAACTTGATGATCGATGCAGCTCTTCGTATATTGCTGCAGAAGACGAGCGAAGCTGTTCCATTTGCTCAGTCGCCTCTCTTTCTTTATGTTCAAGTTGTTCTTTATACGCCTGTTCCATAACTTGCAGCTTGTCCTGTGCGTTTTTTTTCGTCGTGTCAAGTTCTTCTTGCTTGTCGGCTTTGAGCTGTTTAAGTTGCGCTTCAGATGCTCCGCGAAGTTGTTCCAATTCGTCTTTGTAGGAAGCTTCCGATTCAAGTAATTTGGTCTCTAGAGCAGCAATCTGCTGCTCAAAGTCGGTGCACGTATCTTGTATCTGCTTCATGTGTAGTTCTGTGATTTGAGCTTTTTCAGTAGCATGAGCCTCAGCTAAAGCCACCACCTCGTCTGCATTTGAGTCTACTGTAGCCGCGAGCTGATCGAGACTAACAAGCGACGAATGGCAGATACAATTATCAGTTTTAGCTTTTTAATACGCCAGCGATAATTTAGCTTACATTCGCTGCTTTTCTGCCTCATGCTCTTGATGAAGCATTGCGATTCCTCCTGACAGATCGCTCAATGAGTTCCTGTGCCAAATATCAACAATAATAACAATGTTAGCTTCGCTTCTGAACCAATACTTTCTTCGCTAACGCACTTTGTGTACTGGAATGATTCTCCAAGACTTGGTAGCTCGCTTTGAATGACGTCAAGATGTTGTAATGCAGAACCAGAGATCTCGAAGAACTTTTCATTCTCTGCGCTCAATCCTTCAAAATCGATTGAATACAATTCTTCACTCAACTGGAGCGCTTCTTGAACCGACTTGAGGCGTGTTGGAGTCGCTAATGCGTCACTTAGGCTACTCAGCGTATCTGTCTCGGGAGGTGATGATGCAAAGAACGCATCCAGATGAGACCTTTCAATCTCTGTTGGAGTCGGGGCACGAGGCGTACACCACGCCGACTTAGCTGAAGGCCCGTCTATGTCATCTCCATGGTACGTGGGCGAGTTTTCCATCTCCGATACGTTTGATGCTTTGCTTGAAGGCCGCCGCGGAGGAACAGGGATTGAGGAAATATCTCGCTCTTGTGGGGACACTGGAGCCGCAGGCGACGAGACTGCCTGTCGAGGTGTTGGTATATCTGCACTGCGCCTGTCGATTCTCGGAAGAACGGTTGTTGTAGATGATGCGTACGGTGATGCCTTAGGAGACGCCGACTGCTGATTCTTCGTTGCTGGATTTGTTCTAGCTTTTCCGCCATGTCCACTCCTGGCAGGCTTGGACTGTAAGCCCCTTGAGCGTGCTGTGTCTGCCATTTGTTACGCAGCACAGAGGCACACAGGATGCTCCGGCCAACACGGACTGCTGCCCTACGATGTCGCCTCTCTACATTGAACGATACCGATTCGCGGTCGGAGGTTACAAAACGCATTCGTACTTGAGGCAAGGGAAGGATCAACGGATATAGATCGCGACTTCTTGCTGCGAACTTATTTTTCACAAACTACAATGGTTTGGTGTCGCTGTCATCGTCTCGGAGTTGTTGGAGCACGACACGGTGTCAGCACAGCCGAGGTTATGGAAAACGAAGGCTGGTGCAGCAGTGAATCCATGACACCGAGGTGTTGATGACGCCGAGGTGATCCCATGCTGTTCGTGGTGTATCCACTTCGAGCATCAGATCGAGCTGTTTGAGGACGCCATGGTCTACTATTACTGCAGTCAAACTCACTTGTTGTGTCACTCAAAAGATCGACGAGATCCCCGCAGTCGTACTGCCCGGCGATACCAGAGAGTCTGCTTGATCTTGATATTAGTGCAGCTGATGTTGGACGAGGCATGGATGCTGGTTTAGAAGGGCGGATAGAATTTGTGCTAGCTGTTGCTTGTCGAATCTCAACTGTGTAGCATGGTAGTGATCGTATCAGTGTCGATGAACCAAGTGAAGCATCGGGTATCGATGGAGGTTGTATCAAAACTTCATTGAACACCCCTCGGAGTTGGCGTTGACCGTGCCGAGGCATCTCATTCGAGGTTAGGATCCGTCTGAAAATGGTGAAAAGCAAGTTTTTAGTGAAATACGTCGTTAGTATAGGGAAACCTTGCGCATAAAATACATACCGTCGGGTTGAAGGCGCCATTAATCGTTGAACATGATCAAAGGCGTCTTGGGTAGCTTGTTTGCAGTAGTCTCTCACAAAACTTTTCAATCCAACGACTTCGTGCGGAATTCGTGGCTGCTCAAGACACTGTGGCACTATAATTTGATTTTGCCGCGGCGATTGATTGCTCTCTTGTATCTCGCTAACAAGCTCTTTTACTCGGCGATCGAATCTAGCACCGGGCTCCATAGCCAATGAAACTCTGCCTTTTACATGCCGCAAAAACCGGGCTTGTTGTTGCCACATCGACGCGCCACCAGGAGACACATATGCTCTCCACCGAGCGATCTCATCACGACGCAACTGCAGCTTTTCTCTCTGAAGCTTTCGATGAAAATTTGACGGTTGGTTGTTAGAACTTCCTGAATTGTCTTCGCTACTCACCCGCTGAGTCGACAGATTTGTATGTGCCCAGCCACACGATACCCGCCTCACGCGTTCTGTCTGATTGTCTGGTAGCTGGATAGATTGGGGTGTGTTACGCTGCTCAATATCAGTGCTCTCAGCCGCTAGATCGAGCCCCCAAGTGTAAGCAACTCCAGTAAATGTTACACACGCCGAATGGAATTCTCCCAGAGATACATCGGCAACTCCGTGACTCAGCAGAGGTGGAAATGCAACCAAAGCAGGCTTCAGTCGCGTTCTTCGGTCTCCGCATCCAAGCTGGCCAAATTCGTTGGCTCCCCACACATACAACAAATCTTGATCAGATATCACTGCAGTATGCCGGGCACCGCAGCGAATGGTTCGGGCCCTCACTTTTGCGCTTCGAAGTGCCGTCAATAGCGTCGGGGAACTCACGCTCTCGCGATCTCCTGTCCCCAGTCGCCCATCATCTCCGCAGCCCCATACATAAACATCTCCGTTACTGAGCACGCACGCACTGTGATTCTGCCCTGCCGCTACGTCGAGAACGCTACAATCTCGAAGACCATCAACTGCTATTGGCGTGCAACTTCGCCAGCTCTTGTATTGTTGCAGCCGATGGCCGATGCCGAGTTGGCCGGCCTGGTTGTATCCCATGCCAAGAATCTGCTGCTGATGTGTGACGAAAAGCGTGTGGTATGAGCCGCAGCACACGTGGGTGACGTTGGTACCTCCTCGCTTGACAGCATGCTTGACTCGGAGCGCGCGGTGTGCCGAGCTCGTAACCGTCAATGAACCGAGCGTGAGGTTCACCTCCTGAGGAACCAGTCTAGTCGCATAGTCTCCGTGTCCAAGTTGGCCATGCTTGTTGTTGCCCCACGTGAATAAGTGTGCCGACCGTGTAACGACTGCCGCGTGGTGCTTTCCACATGCGACTTGGGCGATTCGTAAGCATTCACCAGGAAGAAGTCTTTGCATCGAGGTTGTCAGCACAGGTCGTGGCTCGGTCACTGCTGCCGTGGCTCCATTTCCAAGCTCACCATTCGCATTCGCACCCCAAGATAGTAGGGTATCGGCTTGAGGAAGCGAGACTGCCACGAGCGAGAATTGGTAACCTGAAGAGAGGTGGCTAACGTACCAAGGTGGCTCTGCAGGATTCGGCGCAGTAGTCAAGGTCGCGAGTCCGCCGCTGAGACTAGTTGATGAGCTCGACCCTGGCGACGAAGTCTCGCTCGAAAATGATGACGAGGTATTCACACCCATCGAAGGTGACAAAAGATCGAGTCGTGAGGGGGCTTGTGATCCTCCGAGAGCTGCAGCCTGGCGCTTGGTCATTTGACCCCCGAAGCTGATGAAAGAGCCCCTGCCTCCGCCGTGGCGCACGGTTTTGACGATCACGTTTGGGGTGTGCACGTGATCGTACGTCTTGTCGAGGCTGTAGACCTTGTGCGCGATCACGATCGTCGTTGAGCGGTCGTCGACGCAGTCGACCCTCACAAGCTGCGGCTCTGCAAAGCTCTCTGGCGCGAAGAATATGCGGTCCGAGGACAGCTTGATGCCATTCCCCGCCTCTCCGTGGGCCTGCGGGAGCACCAGATGCACGACGACCGCCGACGCGCACGGCTGTCCAAGTTTGAGTGAGTAGAATGCCGCCGCGCCTCCAAACGAGGTCGTGAGGTACAAGTCGCTCACGATGAGCGCGTCCGATCTGTCAAACGGGCTCGGCACGGAGCTGTCGCTGCGGTTCTCCCTCTTGCATGTTTGGTTCGGTGGCATTCCCGCTCCCTCCATTGCCCCCTTCGCCTCCATGTCCGTCGTGACGCGCCAAGTTGAAGCTAGCAGCGCGTAGGAACCGTTTCAAAACGCACCACGTCACACTCGTAGCTGCTCGCCTCGTCCACGCGCCGCCCCATCCCCATACTTTATCCAAGTGAATTGCGCGAGAATGCGCCGCCCCCCACTCGCCTCCCCGCCACCGCCTTGCGACGGCCATGAGCCGCTCCCATGAGGCCGCGCGGCTGCTGCCCACCGCGCGAGGCAGCCCCAAGGCCGCGCCAGGCCACGGGGAGCCCGGCTCAGCGCTCTCGGCCTTCCTGGGGCTCGCCACGACCATGATGGGCGCCTGCATCCTGTCGCTGCCCAGCGCTGCGCAGGCCGTCGGCGTCGTGCCCAGCGTGCTGCTCTTCCTGCTCGGCGCCTGGATGGCCTTCCACTCGTTCGAAATGCTATGCGTCAGTGCAGACGCCGCCGCTGCATTCTCCTACGAGGCGCTCAGCTCCAGGCTCTTCGGCGCCGCCGGCGTGTGGGCCGTGCGTGCGCTCACGCTCGCGCTGCTATTCGGCGCCATCGTCATGTACATGGTCATCGCCATGGACCTCTTCGCGCCGTTCGTGGCCGGATCGCTCTCCCGCGGAGCTATTGGAGCCATCTTTGCTGTCGTCGCCGTGCCGCTATGCCTGCCGGAGACCATCCACGAGCTGCGCTACTGCAACCTGGCTGTCATCGTCTGCATCGTCTACATCCTCGCCGTGCTCGCCGTGCGCTGCGCCTCTGGAGACTTTGACCCAAGCGTCGACACCCACGAGAACGAGTTCTCGTCCGAGTGGGCCGCAGTCGCCTACGCGGCCCCCATCACGACGCTCAGCTACGCGTGCAACCTCAACGTGCCCCGAGCCTACGAGGAGATCCACGACAAGGACGTCATCACCCACGTGCACCGTGCGCTCGTGACCTTCGCCTTCGTCTGCTACGTTGCCTTCGCGCTGCTCGGCTACTACTGCTTTGACGGACACCCGCCGAGCGACATCCTCACGGGCTTCGCGGCCGACGACACGCTAATCAACACGGCGCGTATCGCACTCGGCGTCACCATGGTACTCAAGACCCCCATGACCTTCCAGCCGCTGCGTCAGCTCGTCGAGATCTGCTGCCTCGGCCATGACCGTGAGTCGCTGCCATTCCGCACGGTCATCACCATCATCTTCATGGCGCTCGTCTACGTCTGCGCGGTGTCGTCGTCCAACCTTGGCGTCGTCATGGCTTTCGTCGGCGCCATTGCTGGCAACATGCTGACCGCCACCGTGCCAGGCATGTTCCTGTACGAGGTGGCGACTGAGTTCTATGGCGAGACGCTCGCCGCTGCTGGTGGTCGCGCGGCCTTCTACTCCCGGCGGCTCGCGCTCGTGTTCGCGTACTCGGGCGTTGGTTTGTCCATCATGTCGCTCACGTACTTGTCGTACAACGCTCTCGCCGAGTAGATGGCAGTCTGCCGACAGGGCTCCTTTGCTCAACGACCATGACGGAAGGCAGCAGCAGCAGCAGTGTCTACCAGCTTCCATGAGCTCGCTGCTCCCTCCACCCTCAGTAACACTCTCCAGGCAATACAGATCAACAAGTTCCTGCGTACAAATGGGCGAAGATGGATATACATTTAGTTTTGATTCATGAGAGCACACGCATTTCTCAGTGCATGCCCATGCCCATGAGCTTCTGGTTGAAGCCGACCCGCTGGCGATGCTTGTTCTCCAAGAGCTGAAGCACCGTGCAGCATACGGTGCACAATCGGCCGACGTCCTTCTCGCGCATCGCCTGCGCAGGAACCTCCGATGCCTTCTTCGAGCAGAGCTTGCACACGGCACGACCACACAAGTTGCAGTCTCGCAGCGACTCGAGGATTCCAGGCGTCTTGCAGCACAGCTTGCAGCACACCCGAGCGACATCCGGAGGCGGGGACTGGGAGCCTTCGTTCATGTGACAGATGAGCTTGACGAGCGTCTTCTTGGGGACAATGTCGCTCACAGACAGACCCTTCTCGTCCGGGATGTTGACGCACGCGTCAGCGGCAACAAGAGCGCACGCGATCTCGCTCATCTCGCGCTCCAGAGCCATGTGCAAGTACGTCTTGCCATTCACGAGCTCGTTGAGCGCGGTGGCGCCGCCGCCAGACTTGTCTCGTGGAGAGGTCACCGTAGTCGGCGATGGGGAACTGACTCGCTCCTTCTTGAGAAAGAGTTTCGTGATGGTCGGGTCATCGCGACGGGTAGTCATGATGTGGATGGCCAGCGGCGTCTGGCCACGGACATTGACCGCGCTGGGGTTGGCGCCGATCGTGAACAGGAACTCAACCATCTCGGCTGCATTGTCGCGCGACGAGCTGGCAGCGAAGTGCAGTGGCGTGTTCGCATGACGGTCACCTACGTTCACGTGCTCTCCGGCACGCGGCAGCCTGGCCAGCGCCTTGAGCACGTCAATGTGGCCCTTTCGCACGGCAATGTGGAAGGCGCTCTGCAGGTTCTTGCGCTCACGCAGCTGGAGGATGCCGGCGGAAGAGCCTAGCGAGCCTCGGTTTTGCGGGCTGCTACTCGTCGGCGATACGTCGGTCGACGTGGGCGAGTCGGGGAGGTTATCGCAGTCCTCGAGGTCGTAGCCGTACTTCTGCAGCGTCTGGATGAGCAGCTTGGCGCGTGCCGCTTCCTTGTCAGCTGCGTCCGTCATGGCTCTGCTTGGAAGAGAAAAAGTGGTGGCGATCACGTCGCTCGAGCTTCGAGTCGAAGGGCAAGTCCCAGTGCTGCACGTGCGTGGCGGGGACGAGAAACGCGAGCAGGCGTCCTGATACGGGGAGCACGAGCGATCTCCACGTGCGACAAGAGGCTGAGGCTGAAGCTGACGCGGCGCTCGACTCGCTGACGCGCAAACAAGAAGCGCTGGACAAAGATAGCTCTTCGCCCGCTACGGTATCCTCTGGATAAGAGCGCAAGAGCCCAACTGAGCTCGTGGAGGTGGCGCTCGCTCGCACGTTCGCAGCGACCGGCGATGGCAATCGCTCGTAGCTCGCTCGCTCGCGAGAGAAGGGTCGCGACTGCCGCTACACATACGGTGCTTCGTAGAGGATCTCTCCGCGCGCTCGCTCGCTCGCTCGCGTTCTGTACGTAACACCGGCGGATTTCCAGGCCGTCGCGATGCAAATGATCCAGAGAGAGGAGCAGAAAATTTTGGCGAGCGTGCAGCCGCAGGCCGTAGGCCCATGCACTCGCTGTGCGTCACACGTGAGCGTTGCGCAGGACGCGTCCGTCGCGACGTCAGTGCCGCTTGGAGAGTGGTCCGAATAGATGCGCTGAACGTAAACCTCCATCAATTAATATGATATTGAGTCACAACCCATACACACTTGGTTTTTGTATGGACTGATCTATCCATTCTCGCAGGTCACCCACATCCAGGCTGGGCTCAAGCTCAAGCTCCGCGCCTGTCGCCACGAGCAGCTCCTTTTCCATACTGAGCGCAAGTGAAATCGCGCGCATGGCGTCGCTCTGGTCGTCGTCGGATGCCAGCGCCTGGCGCGCCGCCTGGGCTCGCTACGACGCTGCGCTCGCCTCCACGCAGGTCTGCAGGCTCCGCCACGCTCTCCCGCGTCTTTCGCGGCCTCTCGCGAGCTCTGGAGGTCGCTAACGGCGCCGCAATGGGCCGCAGAAGGACGAGCTGCAGGCGCTGGATGCCTGGCACCGGCGCGAGCTGCCACGCCTGCTGCATGAGCGGGAGCCCGACGCGTTCCTCTCGCACGCGGAGCTGGAGCGGCTCATGACGTGGAAGCTCAAGAAGGGCAAGTGGTGCGTCCAGGCGTCGGCTGCGGAGTGCGAGTTGGGGGCTGACGGTGCAATCGCGTGAAACTCAAGGCGTCCGCAGCTCATGAAGTTCGTGCAGGCGCTGGACGACGAGCAGGTCAAGAGCGCGTCCGCCGCGGCGTTCAAGGCGTGGAGAAGTGATGACTTCAAGGCTGCGTTCGACGCGCTGTGCGAGCTGAAAGGGGTGAGAGGAGGGAGGAAGGTGGATGAGAGGCAGAGAGAGGACTGAAGGTGGTTGCTCGCTCTCTTCAGGTCGGACCCGCCACGGCGTCGGCGATACTGACGGCGTACGACCCCAACATCCCGTTCATGGGCGATGAGGCGCTCGAGGCAGTCGCGAGTGCGTTTGCTGGCTAGCTTTGAATGCTGCTGCTGCTTGAATTGCTGACTAGTGCCTTGTGGTCTCAGAGATCATTGGGCCTCGCAAGTATACGTTCCCCCACTACAAGCTCTTTGTGGAGCAGATGAAGAAGAAGGCGGCTTGGCTGCAGAAGGAGCTGGGCAACGACGACGATGAAAAGGACGGAGAGACGTCGTGGACGCCGCAGCGCGTGCAGCTCTGTCTGTACGCAGCCACGCACGACCAGCAGTCCTCAAAGCCAACGAAGAAGGCGGAGCACGAGAAGCCAAAGAAGACAAAATCTAGCCCAGCTCCAAAGCGGAAAAGCGCAGAGAATCCTAGCAAGAGCGAGGAGAAGGAAGACAACAAAGCTGGAGCGGACGAGCATGCTCCACGACGCTCTCAACGGAAGCGAAGCCGAGCAACCTAGTGCATTGCGGCTGTGGCTCTGGATATGGAAGCCGAACCTTCATGATGCAGATGTGTCGAGCTGATGGCAGAGTAGTACTTGGAGCAGGACACGCAGCTGCTCAGGGTAGTTGGTTGAAGCCTCGCGTTGAATGAAGGTAGCTTTGTTGATGTGTGAGCTCTCGACGGTGCCATTCTCCGTTTCTCCCCTATCAAGCAGGATCTCCAGCGTTCATGGAGCACGCTCACCATGCAGTGCGGTCGCTTCCGACGTTCAAGCTCGAGAGCTTCTTTGCCAAGCACGAGTTTTCGTCCCGTTACATGGCGGTAAGAGCTCATCAATCTGCAACGAAGCAATCTGTTGGATGGCTAACAATTGGCTTCGTGATGCAGTGCGCATCAGATGTGGAGCCGCTGACGACCAAGCAGGTGCTCGAGATGGCAGACGACGAATGCCGGGCGCTGTGGGAAGAGATGCCGCTCATTTGCACGCAGCCAAAGGGACTCCCAGCGCTGCGCCAGGAGATCGTGACGCAGCTTTATCCGCAGCTCGACGTCGACAACTTGAATGTGCTCTGTCCTCAGGAGGGGATCTTCATTGCGATGAACGCATTACTGGAGCCTGGTGACCATGTGGTGGCGGTCTCTCCAGCGTACCAGAGTCTCGTGTCGGTCGCACAGTCGATCGGGTGTGAGGTGACACTGTGGCAGTGCCGAGAAGATGCTCAGGACGCAGCAATGCCGCTGCGGTTTGACATAGGAGATCTCGAAAGCTTGCTTCGCCCGACCACCAAACTTCTCGTTGTGAATTTCCCGCACAACCCCACAGGATTTCTGCCGACTCCAGAGCAATGGTTGTCATTAATCGATATGTGCAGAGCTCGAGGTATCTTCCTCTTCTCAGACGAGATGTTTGTCGGACTGGAGCGAGATCCGTCACACCGTCTCGCTCCTGCATGCACACTCTACGAGAAAGCAGCTTCGCTTTCTGGAATGAGTAAAGTGTTTGGGATGCCAGGCATTCGAATTGGCTGGCTCGCCAGCCAGGACAAGGACTTCTTGCAGCGAGTGTCGACAATCAAGGACTACATTTCGGTAACAGCACCAACCCCATGTGAAGTCCTAGCGCTGATCGTGCTACGCAACAAGACCGCGGTACTACAACGGGGACTAGAGATCATTGACAAGGGCATCCGTGCTGTACAGAGCTTCATGGACACTCACCAGGACGTGTTCGCTTTCCATGCGCCACTTGCAGGGCCAATCGCGTTTGTTAAGATTCGTAATATCCCCAAGGGCGACCGCGAAGCAGTCATGGCGTTCGCCGAGACTCTCGTGCGCGAAACTGGCGTGCTGATCCTTCCGGGCGAGGTTTTCGGGGACCCAGCCTTCCATGACCGCTTTCGTCTTTCTGTTGGAAGAGCTAACATCCCCGATATCATGGACGCCTAGCAGAAGGCATTTATCTCTCCATAGCTAACATCGGCGTTGCTCTCGCCGAAGCGGACGGTGTCAATATGTCCATTCAAGCGAGAAACACAAATGTTGAAGTCAACAAGGATGATTTAGTAACTTTTGTTAGGATCTGGAAGTTTTTCCGCCAAAAAGATTGAACAGACAATGGTTGGTTTGAATATCCAAAGCCTGAATCTGTACCCAGCGGTGTCATGTCCACACACAATTCACATGCGAAGGTTGTCGTCGAGAATTCTGTTGCGTCGTCGGACTTCGGGGTTGCACTTGGACAGTCGCAATTCACTGCCAACCTCGTCAGTTCTCAGGAGAAAATCGAGTTTGATGACAACGAGGCTAGTTTTCCTGCTCACAGAGCGGTCGTTTGTTCGAAAGGAGATCTGAACGAGTTCCAAGGAATGACGAAAGGAATGGATCTGGCAGGTAGTACTGCCAATACCATGATGCGCCTAAGAAAACTCGCGTCACGACAACCAAAGAGTCCATGAACGCAGCGCAGTTCGCATATGCGCTTGGTTATCGCGATCTTGGCGACCACCTAGTTCAGAAGCTGCGAGGAAGCAAACTTGTTCTTGAAGACGCGATCGTTACAGCAAAGGCGAGGTCAGTAATGTTATCAAAGTACGACGACGTTTTACCGGTCGTTCAAGCTGTGAAGATCAGTGAAGGCCATGTTGACAGATTCGAGGGTGCTGTGCGGGATCTCGTAGGCGAAGATGGTTTAAGCGCTATTTTTCAAGCGGAAGTGGTGCGATCCGAGACGATTTCGGAACACTTGTGGCTCTCCATTCAGCTCGCTGCAGCGCTCAAGTACACTGAAGTTGCGGCCTATCTGGCTAACTTTTAGTCGAGCTAGACCGCGCGACCCGATTACCCTGCATTGACTCATTGCCAAACATCTAAATGTCTATCACGACAAAGTAAGTGGTTCAATAATACACGTCGTTGATCTTTGACCTGGGCCTTCATCCTACAGAAATCGGTCTGCCTATGCATCTAAGGGGAGGGCGGCGCATACGAACGCTCATGCTCATCGTCTTTCCGTTGCATCGTCTCTCCATTTGCAACGAAGAAGGCGACACGGCAAGCTTCTAAAGGGCGATCGGGTGTCCACAAGGTCTCATGAGATTTGTGCGCGCTCTACTTGAACGTAGCCCAACGAAGACGGAGTGGGCTGACACACCATGCTCCTTTGTCTGCAAAACCTCGCAGCAATCTATTCATCCTTCTTGGGTAGCAGCACGGTGGCGCGTCCGTCCACAACCACTTCCCCGTTGCTGACCTTAACGCACACGGTCTCGCAGTCCACAAACCGCTTGCGCACCCTCACGACCTTGATGCTCGCAGTCACTTGCTCATCTACCAGCAGCGGCGCTCTCCACCTCAGCTCCTGAGCCACATACACGGCTCCAGGGATGCTCCGACCGAAAATCGTGGCGAACAAACTCGCCGACAGCAGTCCCTGCACCACCGGGGCGCTCTTGTGGGCGAACTCGGCGTCTGTGTGGATGGGGTTGTTATCTCCTGCCAATGCAGCGAAGCTCCGTGTGTCTTGGAGCGAAAACGCGTGCGTGACACTCGCCTTGACACCGAGTGCTGGGATTTCTCCCTTCGCGAGCTTCAACCAGCGATTCCCACGCTTGTAAGCGTCCGTTTGAGCCTCAAAGACACTCTATCGATAGCTACGAACCTGCGTAAGCTCCCCGACGACCTCAAACCTGCTGCTTCCGCCTGCATCAACGCCCGCCGCCGTCCCGAACGCACGCTTCAACCCGTGCCACACCTTGACCCTCGCGCGCATCTTTCAGAATGAAAGGCAACTTCGCACCTAGTCGGGTACAATATAGAGCATTGTATACCTTAATTTTCGTACTTAGCCGAGTGCGAAGGGAAACCCAGTGACAGTGCCGCAGCCGTTCATCCAGAAAGGCCGACATGGCGACCACCGCGCGGCGCCTGTCGACGGCGCCGGCCGCGCGGCTCTCGCGGCTCTGGCGCTCTCCGCCGCCCATCGGTGCGCTTCTCCGCTCTTCGCTGGTCTCGGGCGTGTGACTGCGGGCGTCTGACGAGCTCTGGGCGCCGAATTATTGCGCAGCGGAGCTCCCGGAGATGAAGGCGCTGCTCGCCGTGCAGCGGATCGCGGAGCGCGTGCCGGAGAGCCCCGCGCCCTCGCTGCTGCTGCAGGATGCGGCGTTTCGCCAGTGGGTCGACAGCTTTCGCTCCAGTCGCGGGATCGCGGACGCTGCTGCTCTGGTTGACAAGGCACGAGGGGAAAATGCTGGGCTTGGAGGCGGAGTTTCAAGTTGCTGACGCTCGAGTGGGTGCAGGAGGCGTTCGACGCGCTGTTTAAAGGAGCAGAAGCCCAGATCAAGGCCAAGGAGGACGCAGTGCTGCAGGGGAAGGCCCCGATTGAAGCCTTGGAGGAGGAGCAGCTGACGCAGCCAGAAGCCCTCGAGTACGTGGAGGCGGTCAAGTTGAAGCTCGCCAGACACATGTGCGCACAGGCTGGCAACGCTTTTGAGCTGCTGGACAAGGATAAGGATGGTGGGGATTTGTGCAAAGTGGGGCGTTGTAGCGTGGCAGCTGACTCGAGATGCGAACGTAGGCAAGGTGCTGGCTGCGGAGGTGGAGCGACTGTTGCGTGTCGTGGAACAGGGTAACACGCCCGAATGGCTGCGGAGTGTGTCTGCTCAACTGAGTGTGAGAGTGCGATCTCCTTGCTGATGCATTTGTTTTGATGAAATAGGTCAATTCGAGCTGTACGATGCAAACAGCGACAATGCAGTGAACGAGGATGAGTCCAAGCAGATCCTTGACTCGATGGTCTCAGTCCAGAAAACTGTCCTGACTGAGCTCTTTGTGGCACATGTAAGCGCCAAATCATTGAGTGCTGTAATGATGTAAGTCCAGGACTAACGACTTCCCACGTCTTGCAGGTCGCAAACATGCCGAAGAAGCACATGAAGCTAATCGCGAAGGGGATCAACGAGGAGGACTGGAAGTCCAAGATCCCGGAGAAAGTGCGGTGCATCTACCACTTTGCTGACAAGGTAGAAGACGAGGCCGAAATCCAGCAGCCAAAGCAAACGACGGGGAAGACTGTTCATTGGGACGCATTCCTCGAGTCTCAGGTTTGTATTTGCATGGCTTACTCGCGAGTTGTTGATTGTTTCCCACAAAGAATCGCTATGCTTTGCTATAGGAGGCGGAACTTCCCGAGCTGTACAACATGGTCGGAGTGTACGCTAAGGGTATTCACGACTATCGGCAGGAGTTCTACGAGCGGCAACGTGAAAAGCGCAGCACCCGGATCAAGGGTTTGGCACTAGCTGTCGCGATTGGTGTAGGCGATTTCATCGCGACAATCGTATGATAACGATAAAAGTCGCCTTAGGACAATAGACGTGCTTTTCGCCTTCCAAGTTCCCAGTCAAGGCAAAGAAAAACAGTTGCGAGAGCAACAGCTACAACCACCTGACATTGCCTTGCGTGCACATCTCTTCTCCAAAGTTTGGAGCTTGACAGCTATATTCGTGATGAATAATCGCAGCGTTTCGCACCTAGAAAATAGCAGCGACCAGAAAAAGTCTCTTGGCAAAACAGAGAGGTGATGCTTCGAGCATTTAAGATTTTACCGAGCGCATCGGGCGGTTGTCCTCTATCAAGTGATCTATGAGCAGCAGTGACCCAAATGAGCTGCTGACGGTAGCGAAAACAGGCGATGTCGCAGCCACAAGGCGACTACTAGGCGCAGGTGCTGATATTAGGGCGACCACGTCGGATGGAAGGACTGCTCTGCACATTGCAGCGTGGGATGGCCATGAGGCAGTCGCGCGGTTGCTGATTGGTGCCGAAGCCGACTTAGAGGCGGAGACGATAGACGGATGGACACCACTTCACTACGCATGCTGGGATGGACGTGAATCTGTCGCAGCGGTATTATTACAAGCTGGCGCGTGCATTGAGGCGAAAACGGTTGAAGGGTGGACGCCTTTACACGTCGCTACAAGGGAAGGACACGAATTGATGGCGCAGATGCTCCTAAAAACAGGCGCAAACGCCCACACGACTGGAAACGATGGCAGAATGGCGCTGCATATCGCATCAGAGGATGGACATACCTCGGTGGTGCAACTGCTTCTGAATGCTGGTGCAAACGTTGATGCGGTTAATTCTGATGGTTGGACACCGCTGCACTATGCGTCATCGAATGGACATCAACCCGTTGCTGGAGTGCTTATCGAAGCGGGAGCAAATATTGAGGCGACCAACACTGATTGGGAAACACCGTTGCATCGAGCAGCAAATGGTGGGAACGAGTCAATCGTAAAATTACTAGTCGATGAAGGCGCCAACTTGAAAGCGAGAGACAAGGATGGAAGTACACCATTCAAACTTGCATCTTGCTCAGGGAAAACAAAGGTTGCTGCCATCTTGAACGATGCAAAGCAGAAAACAGCTGCAATTCGCCGAGCTCACCCCATATCGCCAACCAAGTCAATGAGTTCTTCGAATGAAAATCAACACTTGTCGCTTATTCCAACCCGCCCTTCACTTGCGGCATCACTCAAAGATGTTCTAACACCACATCCTCCTTCGGAAGAAAAAGACAGCAGATTTACTGCGAGTCGATCACCTGTAACCAGCGACAATCGGCATCAGGAATCAAAGTCTCCGCGACGAGTCAAGGCAACACCAAACGCAGCTGAAGCTACTCAACAATCGTCCCTCCTAATTGCTTCCTTCAACGGTCAAATATCAACAGTTCGAACGCTTATTGAAGCTGGTGCCGAGCTGGATGTCGCGGATGAAGACGGGCACACAGCATTAATTCGGGCAGCCAGGAATGGTCATGACGCTTGCGTCAGCGCTCTTATCGAAGGTGGAGCAAACATTGAAGTAATGAGGGAGACTCACAAACAGACCATGAAGCAAGGATTCAAATCGGCACTTATGTGGGCTTGTATCAACCGACACTTTATTACTGTTAAAGTTTTGGTGGAGCACGGGGCCAAGATCAATACCGCTGATGAGTTTGGTAATACGCCACTTATTGTTGCGTCTCGTATGGGAAGCACTTCCATTGTGAAACTTCTCGTAGAAAATGGTTCAGCAGTCCATAGTGCAGATAACGGTCAACGAACTTCCTTGCACTGGGCCAGCAGTGAAGGCCATAATTTGGTAGTCCGCTTGCTCATTGACGCTGGGTGTGCGCTAGACGCGAGTGATGCTGAAGGAATGACGCCTCTAACACTCGCTGCTTGCAATGGCCACGTTCACGTGGTTCAAATGCTTCATGAGTGTGGCGCGAATACTCTCACAACGAATAAAAGTGGCCAAAATGCACTCGATCTGGCAACAAAACGTGGACACCAACCAGTTATGGATGAATTAACAAGAACAATGGAGTATCAGCAAACAAGTCACACGGCTCCTAAGTCTCCCGGTCGCGCACATGGCGAAATTATGGCAAGAGTAAACAGCAGTGACTTGGTATCAGCTGCTCAGGCCGGAGATTTAGCGGTCATCCAGATTCTGATTTTAGCTGGTGCAGATCCGAATGAGGCTGATGAACGAGGCTGGACACCTCTAATGCATGCTGCATGTCTCGGCCACAGCGCTGTTGTCAGGGCACTATTATCAAGTGGCGCAAATTTCAACGGCTTCGAAAACGAGGACAAGAGGACGGCGTTATATCTTGCTTGCACGTTTGGTCATGAAGAGGCAGCAAGAGTCTTGGTACAGGCAGGGTTACAAGTTGATGCTGCCAACATGGCTGGCTGCACTCCATTAATGCAAGCAGCGAAAAACTGCTACAACACCATCGTGAGTGTACTGATCGCTGGAGGTGCAAATATTGAAACTAAGGACAGCAGCCAGCAAACTGCTTTGCTGCGCGTCTGTATTCACGGTGATCTCCAAGTAGCAAAGACACTTCTTGACGCTAAAGCGAATGTTCAAACTGCGGATAGTGACGGGATGACAGCGCTTTTGTGGTCCGCTCGTAAAGGATACCGTGATATCGTTCGAGCACTAATCAAAGCGCAAGCTCAGATAAACGCTGTCGACAAGAGCGGCATGTCTCCGCTTATGTGGGCTGCTAGAGAAGGACACGTTGACGTGGTGCGCTTATTGATAATTTCGAAGGCCGATATTGAGAAAGCAGATCGGCTTCTACGAAACTCACTTGGGTGGGCGGCTCACAATGGGCACAGCGAAGTGGTACGTATGCTGATAAGTGCTGGAGCAAATGTGCTGGCCATGGATAAGACCCATCAAATGCCCATGGGATTAGCCTTCAAGAACCAGCATATGGATCTGTACTTGGAGTTGCTGGGCGTTGGAATGCTTCAGGTTCAATGCACTTGTCGAGCTTCTCAGCAAGCACTTCTCTTTGCCAATATCCCCAATCTTGGAGAAATTCATTCTGTGCTACCTCAAACATGCCTTATAAAAACCCAAGGAACTTTTGAAATCGATTCGGAGGATGGAGCCGATCAGTCCAATCCACTTGAACAATCTAAACAGTGTACAAACGCTGAAAAATTACCATCTACTTGCACGAACAGCTTTGACTTTGGGACAGACAGGGAATATGAACACTTCTTGCCCCCTTTCGTCAACTTAGATGAAGGAGTCTCTCCAAGTACAAATCGATCTGAGCCAACGAACAAGCAAAATAATAATCAAGTTATAGTCTCCACACATGACGACATTGTATTTGATGATAATGAGATGGAATTTCCCATTCACAGCGCTATAGTCCGTTGTGACGGCAACCTCGCGGATTTTGAGCGCCTGACACAGAGTTGCGATAAATCTTCAAATGCAGCACATAGGAAGATGCGGGTCAAGAAAGTCCGAACAACGATTTCTCGCACCTCGATCTGCGCTGCTGAGTACGCCTATCTCCTCGGATATCAAGGCTTAGGTGAATTTCTTCTTGAACAAATGCGTCAAAGTGAGGATGAACCAAATATCAGGATGCTTAATAAGGCTGACAGTGTCGCACTAGCAGAAAGCGACCGAGATTATCCACTCATCCGAGCTGTTGCTCAAAGCCAAGGGTATATCAGTGTATTCAAGGCAATTGCAGGTGCAAGAAGTAAACAGTCTTGCGTCTTTAATTTAAGGATTAATGCTGAAGTTACAATCACCGAAACAATTAGCAAGCATGCTTGGCGACCGACTCAACTGGCAATATCTCTCGAATTGGGAGACATTGCAGAGCATTTGCTTCTCAGTGAATGTTTGGCAAATTCGTAGTGGTTCACTATAGATTTTTTTCTCAATGCATTCGAAAACAGAGTGTTCGTTTTGATGCGTGAACCTTTGCTATCGAGCCAGCCAAATTTAGATTATCGTATAAGGCGTCGACAAGTCCTTCAGGATGAGATCACCTGGTAATCAAACTGCACATCGATAAGATGCTCTCACTTGGCTATGGTGTTGGCGTTGCTCCGGTTGATTTTCAGAATCGTTTGCAGAGTGCCAGGCAAGACGAAAGCGGCTCTAGAGCACTGCGCTGTTATTGTACCAGGGATGGAGAGCGGGGTGCTTTTATCTGGAGCAGCAACAGGAAATCCCGCTGTCGTCCAGCAAGCCATCAACGCGGGCGATGATTTAGAAGCGACCAATGACAATGGGATGACTGCGCTCCATATCTCTGCTTTTGAAGGCTATGAATCTATTGTTCGCATTCTTCTTGAAGCGGGTTCGCACTTGGAGGCGCCAGCGGGAAATTGGTTTAAAGGGCAAACTCCATTGCATCTGGCGGCAGCAAAAGGTCATGGACCTGTGGTTCGGTCGCTAATATCTGCACGTGCAGACTTGGGTGCCGTCGGTGCCGACACAGAAACTCCATTACACAAAGCATCACATGCAGGGCATGCCTCAGTAATTCAACTACTGCTAGACGCTGGTGCAGATTTGGAAGCGAAGAAGTCCGTTGGGTCTACGCCACTTCATCTTGCTGCCTCTGCTGGGCGTGAGCTAGCGGCTCGCGCTTTGATTGGCGCGGGAGCAAATATTGATGCGAGGGATATTTCTGGAGAAACGCCGCTGCACTATGCGGCATTTCGAGGAAATGCATCTGTGGTTCGGCAGCTCGTCAATGCAGGTGCGAGACTGGAAGTTGTGAATTCGTCAAAATGCACACCGCTCCACAAAGCAACTTCGTCCGGCTCCAAGCCAGTGGTAACCAGATTGATTGATATGGGAGCAAACGTTGAAGCAGTGGATGCTCATGGAGAGACTCCACTCCACAAAGCATCATTGGAAGGCCACCTTTCAGTGCTTCAAGCGTTATTGTGCACAGGAGCCAATCTTGAAGCAGCAAATATGCTCAATGAAACCCCACTACACAAAGCAGCGTCGGCTGGACACGAGCTCGTGATGAAGAAGCTAATCGAGGAAGGTGCAAATATTGAAGTGAGAGATTCAAGTGGCCAGACGCCGCTCCACAAAGCCTCTTTCAACGGCCATTCTTCGGTCATTCGTGTGCTGATCAACGCAGGCGCTGATCTGGAGTCAGCGGACAATTGTGGAGAAACCCCACTCCACAAAGCAGCATCAACATCACATGCGTCAGCCATACGCCTATTGCTGAGTGTTGGCGCAAAAGTAGAAGCGACCTCCAATAGTGGACAAACACCACTCCATAAGGCTGGACTATCTGGGCATGAATCAGTAGTGCGACAACTAATTGAAGCTGGCGCCAATCTGCAAGTTGCAGACATTACCAACAAGACTCCTAAAATGGTGGCTTCTGAGAGAGGTCGCAGCCGAGTGGCGGCAATACTCGATGATGCGACAGAGACTATCGCTCAAAGTGCTTGCATGACAGTGGAATCGTTGATTGAACTACTGACTAACAAGTCGGAGTCACATATCGACAGCCAGCCTGACCTGACTACTAAAACAATAAATCCATGGACAAAACTTATGCTCGCAGCGTCTAACGGACAAGCAAGTCACGTGAGAACCTTAATCTCTGAAGGAGCCGATGTGGATGGCTGTGATGACGTTGGTCAGACACCACTGATTTGTGCTGCTCGGAATGGCTACGATGCAGTTGTTAGTGCGTTGATTGATGGAGGTGCGAGGATTGATTCAATTGAGCGTTGCAGCAAGGAACCCGTCGACAGTGGTTTCAAGACAGCTTTACACTATGCGTGCGCCAATGACCGTGCAGTTGTGGTTCGTGTGTTGCTTAATGCCGGTGCAAATATCCAAGTATACGACGACGAGGGCGAGACACCTCTGATTGCTGCGTCACGAATTGGTAGCGATGCGATCGTAAAGATGCTGATTGATCACGGAGCTGATCTCGAAGCCATGAACTCTACGTTGCGCACAGCGTTGCATTGGGCCTGTTGTGGTGGCCATGTGTCTGTACTTCGCCTTCTGATCGATGCCGGAGTGGCTCTTGAATGCAAGGATAATGCGGGTATGACACCCCTGCTACTAGCAACTGCGAATGGCCACGCAGATGTCGTGCGAATCTTAATTGGAACAGGGGCAAATACCGAGACAAGAAACAATCGTGGTGAGAGCGCTCATCATATCGCGTCCAATAGCGGTGATGACAAGATGGTTGATGTCATTTACCGTGCAACAAATGCCCAAATATCTGGGCAAAAACTTGTTGCCTTATCTAACGAAGAACTGGTGGAGACCATGGCGAGGCTAAACAAAAGCGAATTGATATCGGCTGCTCAAATGGGGGATGTCGCAATTATCCAGATCCTTGTACTTGCTGGGGCAGACGTAAACAAAAGCGACACTCATGGATGGACTCCACTGATGCACGCAGCTTGTTTCGGACAAGACGCTGCCGTTGCGGCATTAATCAGTAGCGGCGCAAGTATTGACGCTGTGGAAAAGGAAGATCATCGCACGGCCCTCTTTATAGCGTGTTCATTTGGACATGTTTCAACTGCTCGAATCCTGATCGAAAAGGGGGCAAATGTGAATGTAGTCGACTTGTCTGGCCGGACACCACTCACAGTTGCTGAAAACAAGAGGAATGATGCTGTTTTAAGTGCACTTATCGAAGGAGGTGCAGATCTTGAAGCAACAGACATCAAGAAAAGGACTGCCATACTGCGAGCAGCTGTGCATGGCTGCTCGAAGACGATTAGTGATCTGGTCAAGGCGAACGCAAACTTAGAAGCAATTGATACTGATGGAATGACGGCCTTATTGTGGGTTGCTCGTGAAAGTAATTACGAAGCGTTATGCACACTGGTCGATGCCAATGCCAACTTAAAATCAGCTGACAAGAACGGATTGACAGCGCTGCACTGGGCTGCACACAATGGCCACCTAGACATTGCGCGCAAACTGATTGCTGCGAAAGCAGACATTGATGCGAATGATGAGATCGAGCGAACACCGCTCGGATGGGCAGCTTACTACGGTCATAGTGAAGTGGCCCGTATCTTGGTTGATGCAGGCGCAAACATCCTAGCTAAGGACACGACGCATCAACTTCCCATCGGCTTAGCATTCAAGAACCAGCACATCGACCTCTGTTTTGAGCTGCTAGGAACAAGTATCTTGCAGAAAAACCATTGCGCTTGTCGTGTACAGTCCTATGCTAGCTGCCTGAGCCCATTTTCATTAGTATGCCAAGGCGGCGTCCCTCTTACTGAAGCAATTGAGCAGTTACCTATGAAAAGCGTCGAGTTGCCAGTGTCTATAACGCCGGCCAAGACCAAGACAGAATGTGTGGAATCTGTTGAAAGCGCCCCTGCGTTCGAAACAGACATCAGCCACAACTTTGACTCAGCACTACCATTGATAGAGTCACTTCATGAGCCGGATATTGACCGATGCAACATATCTAGCACCACGACAGCCGCTTCAAAAAGTGATCCTGTTCAGATGACAGAGTTTTCGGCGTCTCCAAAGGAACGCGACCTGCCACAACCTGCGGCCTCTCATGATGTGAGAACCGATGCGCAAACACACGAAAAGATACTACTCGTCGACAGTGAAGAGGAGTTTCCAATTCATCGCGCTGTTTTCCACTGCGCAGGCGACCTCGACGAGTTTCAGCGATTGGCAGCTGGCGCTGATTTCAGCGGAGACGCCGCGTATCGGAAGATGAAGGTCAAGAAGGCTCGCATCTCAACGTCGAAAAAGCTGATCACCGCCGCCGAGTATGCATTTCTGCTTGGCTATCAAGGTCTCGGTGATCATCTCGTGCAGGATATGGAGATCGATCCTGAGCACACACTTATCAAGACGAAGGCGGACAAAGTGACGCTACTTGAAAGCGACAAGAGGTTCCCAATAATCCGAGCCGTGAAACAGAGTCGTGGGTACGTGAGCGTGTTCAAGGCCATCGCGAGCGCAAAGGAAGACGATCCGTTGCATCGGAATGCCAAGATTCGCGCCAAGATTACTTCGATTGAGACCATCAGCAAGCATTCGTGGCGCCCCACCCAGCTCGCGGTGGCGCTCGAGTTCGAGGACATCGTCGAGCACCTCATGGATGCGTAGGTGATGCATTAATAAAGCTTGCACGAGTCATGTTGCTTTGTGGCAGGAGCTCACAAATGTATCAATCACTTCAAGCTGAGACCAAGCAATGTCCACCACTCGTTCCGTTCGTATCCTCAACTTCAACATTGTTCCGCTACAAACGCAGCTGTCGGCGATACACCGCAACCGACTGCATGCCGAACACGCCGCTCCTCACCTGAGCTCACAACTCATTGCTGCTGCTCCTGCTGCTGCTCCCAATGCACAAAGCCCGACTGCTTTTTCACGCATCTGCGCGAAGGCAGCAGTGAATCCCAATCATCCACTGTCGTTCGCCAATCGGGAAGACAATCCATCAATTCCCGAATCCCGCATAATATTTCCCCAAATTACACAACTCCCATTCAATCTCTCCCCAAATTCCAAAGGTCGCCCCCTACGCAATCCCCGTTTCACTAGTTTTTTGTATGCCAGTCCGCTCGTATACAAATCCCAAGTCAGCAGGCGCCACGTGTCGAGTCGCCACCTGCAACCAGGTGGGCAAGGCTCACTTTTGGATTTCCCCTCTCGGAGAAAGGCCGCGCAAGATGTTCCTGAAGAAGGCGGCGGCGGCGCTGGCGCTGCTGCTGTGCGCGGCGGTGGCCACCGAGTTCGAGCAGGAGGACGGCGTGCTGGTGCTCACGGACGACACGCTGGACGCGGCCATCGCCGAGCACGACACGCTGCTCGTCGAGTTCTACGCGCCGTGGTGCGGACACTGCAAGAACCTGGCGCCAGAGTACGTCAAGGCGGCCGCGGCGCTCGGAGAGCTCGACCCGCCGCTGCGCATCGCCAAGATCGACGCCACGGCGCACACGCAGGCCGCCGAGCGCTTCGGTATTCGCGGATTCCCCACGCTCAAGTTCTTCAAGGGCGACGCGGACGCCGCCAAGGACTACGACGGAGGACGCACCAGCGAGGAGATCACCAAGTGGGTCGTCAAGAAGTCGGGACCTGCAGTCAACATCGTCGCCGACGCCGAGGAGCTGGACGCGCTCAAGGCCGCCAACGACGTGGTTGTGTTTGCTGTTATTGACGAGGAGGACGGCGACAAGCGAGCCGTGCTGGAGAAAATTGCCGACCAGGATGACCTTGTTGTCTTCGCCGCCTCCACGGCCACGGACGTGACGGAGGACGCCGCCAAGATCGACTCCATCGTGCTCTACAAGAAGTTCGACGAGGGCAAGAACGTGTTCGAGGGCGAGTTCGAGAAGGACGCCATCACCCAGTTCGTCAACGCCAACAGCAAGCCGCTCGTCATCACCTTCTCGCAGGAGAAGGCGCCCATGATCTTCGGCGGCGACAGCAACGAGCAGCTGCTTGTGTTCGTTGACACGACCAAGGACTACCTGTCGGACCTCGAGGCGGCCATCAAGGTGCCCGCTCAGGCCAACAAGGGCAAGATCGTGCACGTGCTCATGCCGCACACGGAGACGCGCATCGTCGACTACTTCGGCCTCAAGACCGAGGACCTGCCGGCTGCCATCCTGGTCAACATGGCCGGCGGCATGAAGAAGTACGGCTTCAGCTACCAGGGCGAGGACTTTGTCGCCAAGATCAGCGAGGGCCTCGCCGAGGACCTCGTGGCCTTCGAGAAGAGCTACTTCGCTGGCGAGGTGGAGCCCCTGCTCAAGTCGGCCGAGCCGGAGGACGACAGCGAGGAGGCCGTCAAGATCATCGTCGGCAAGACGTTCAAGGAGCGCGTCGTCGACTCGAAGCAGGACGTGCTGCTCGAGTTCTACGCCCCGTGGTGCGGCCACTGCAAGGCCCTCGCGCCCAAGTACGAGGAGCTCGCCGAGGCTTTTGCTGACGACGACAGCGTCCTGATTGCCAAGATGGACGCCACGGCCAACGAGGTGGACCACCCTGGCGTGGACGTCAAGGGCTTCCCCACGATCCTCTACTTCCCGGCCAACGACAAGCTCAACCCGGTCGTGTACGAGGGTGCTCGCGACGTCGAGGCCATGTCGGACTTCCTCAAGCAGAACTCGCAGAAGGTCGACCTGGACAGCTCGTCGCAGGGCACGGAGCACGAGGAGCTGTAAGCGCACACGTATACACCAGCCGACAGCCCCCCGCGCATTTTGGTGCGTGTATGGATATGGTTAGTCTTCTTTTTCTCGTCAGCGATCAGAGTTATCTAGGCGAAAATATGATGCGGCCTGCGTTGCAAATATCCTGTCGTGGGTGTGGTGGTATCTTGTGGCTCTTCGAGTGATTTTTCTGAATAGTCGCTTGTGGATATCCTGAGCTCACATCAAGCCCATTTGTTCGCGTGTCATGAGGCGGTTGCTCCTGGCGGTCGTTGTTCACCTTGCCTTGGCGTCTGCAGCTTCGTCTTTGGTCTCTTTGCCGGAGCAGAATAGCGTGCTGCTGTTGACAGATGCTCCGTCGTTCACGCTCGCGCTCTCCAAGTACTCGCCATTGTTCCTACTCGTGGATTCGACCGCAAGTTATTCCATCGTTCGGCGGTAAAAATCGAGGCTAATCGATTGCTGCTTGCACAGACTCGCAGCGGCAGCGCAGCACTGTTTCGGGAGTTTGCAGACGCTGCTACCTCACTCCACTCGACCGCATCATCTTCTCTTCCATTTCTTCGCCTCGCAGCTGTAGATGTTGCTGATGTCAAAGGTGTCGTGGCGCTACCCGTGACCGGACTACCAGCACTTGTCCTATTCAACTGTCTGCTAGGGCAAGTCACCATCAAGAACAGTGCCGTCGTTGGTTGTGATGGCGGTATCTCCGTCTACTCTGGCGGGCGATCAAGTGCGGAAATCCAGCGCTATTTGCTATCAGTGTCCCCAACATCAAACGCTTCCTTAGGAAAAGTGGATCAAGGTGTATTGCTGTGGGTTTCTACTCGCGAGAACTTGATGAAGTTCATCAGCAACACCGCACTGTTGGTGTTGTTGGTAGTAGACACTGTTGACAATTCTGCCGTCGCTGATGTCGCGTCCATCGCCCTTACAGACAGCATTGCGTCTGGAGCTAGCGCAGGAATCGGCCCAGCGGCAGTTCGATATTTCGCGTCAACCAATGCAACTCTTCTGGACTCGGAAACAGAACGAGCTTCATTGCCTACTGCCGTTATCTTTCGGGAATTCGGTCGTGACCGGCTCGTGTTTCCTGGCACATCAAGAGAAACTAGTAGCACTTCCACGGTCGGAGACACAACACAGCTGTCCAGCGAATATGGATGGAACGCAACCGCTTTCGAGGCTTACCTGACGAAAAACCGATTCGGTCTCGTTGGAACATACAAGGGTGGTGCGTACGCGAGCTACTTCTACGACAAGACTGCTGCAGGTCACGTGCTCCTCTTTGCCAACACCTCTGCCAGCTACTTTCAAGCGTTGGCTCCACAGTTTGACAAACTGGCTGACACGTTCGCCGCCCAGAACACCAGCAATGTGTCCGTGTTGTCCATTCCTGCTGCCGTCACGTCATCACTTGTCGTGCGATTCCTCGTGGTGCCAACGGAATATGAGCCTGAGCTATGCAACGCACACGCAGTCATTGATCCAAATTATATCCCAGCTCTTCTACTAATCGGAAATGTATCGCTGCCGGCATATCGGTTCCCTATGGCCGGTGAAGTCCTTCTTGCTGCAATTAACAAGCCGGATTCACCATCAACATCGCCCTTTGTCAAGAATGCTGCCTCGTTTTTGGATGATTGGTTGCTGCCAGTTTTCGATCCTATGGCCCCTGACGTGGCGGATTCTGGTATGAGCTACGATGAATTCTGGGAAGAGGGTTTCCAGCGGTGGGAACTTGACAGCACGGATGTCACAGTTGATGACTCGATCCAGACCTCCACCCGTCGACTCTCAGTCGATGGATTTGATACTGGCGATGTCTATGAGGTCTCGGGCGATGACTTTTACTATCACTTGCTATCAAACCAGTATCCGCAGTCGCGAGCAGGTCTCATCCAGCGAATTACCCACATCGATCAGCTACAGAGTTACAAGCAGGATGGACCTCTCGTCGTTGTATTCATGAGTCCTCGCTGTTCCTCCTGCAGGTCGTTTGAGCCGTTATTTGAGCAGCTTGCGACGGTGTTTGCCTCTAGGTATGTGGCACTCTCAGAGACATCTGAGGTACCCGTGTTTGCAAGTGTCAACGTAGATCAAGTCGACGGCGTTGCAACTATCGAAGGACTAGAATCACTTCGCAGGCTTCCCGGCATATATGTTTTTCGCAAGATGGGTACCCCAACTTCTTTACGCCCTCCTTCTTCGGAAGGTTGGACGATCGAGCAGCTTGTTCGTAGTGTTCTCATTAGCATCAGAAATGGATAGAGCATAGATCGTCAGTCTAATCAAGTCTAATCACAGCTTTCGCGATCCTCTTTCTTCTTGAACCGTCGTGGTCATTTTCAGGTTTGTGAAGCGACACCACACCCAATTTCCAGCGAAGAAGCCGGCAGAATTGGCTAATCTATGCGATGGAGAAAGTCGAGATCGCCATACGCGTTCTCAGCATCACCTATGCGCTTTGCATCTTGATAATCATTCTTCGGATGCAAGGGCAAGACACAAGTAGGCCACGATTTCCTGGTAAGCCTGGTATCTGCTCGCTGATTTCTCACTTCTCATCTACGTAGACAATATCATGCTCGTCACGGTCTTCACAATGGTCTTCACTTGCCCAATGTACGCTAATTCCGCTGTGATGGCGATTGTTCTTTCATCTAATGGGTCATTCAGTCTTTGGGCCATCATCCGGTGGTGTCGAGACTGGGACGCGCGTCGTCGGCTTGTGGTGCTGCCTGACAAGGCCCCCAAGAAACGCCCAGACATTGCTGTTCCGAAGGAGAAAGTGGCACAAAGAACCCAGGCTGAGATTCTGGCTGAGCAGCGGGCACGAATCAAGGAGCTTCATGGTGTCGGTGAGCCTGCCAAGAAGAAGACAGGTAAGAAGAAGGCTCCGAAGCGCGCAGGGCCTCCAACCAAGACCAGTTAGTACTGCTAGTACGCATTCTACATGTGGATTCAAGCCGTGCTAGGATTTAAAAACGCTGTTTTTCGAACATACATCACGATCGGGGACAGATCACACAGTTGGCACAATGTGATCACTGAAGTTTATCCTGTTCGTGAATCGCACCAAATCCCCTCCAGACAGACCGCCAATGAAGGGATGTGGTTGCTGGGACGTGGTAAAGCACTACCATTTCCGTGCTTGAACTCGCTGGCAAGGATAATGGCGCATGACTAACATGAATATTCGACGGTTCCATCGTGGATGACTCTTCTTGCTCTCTCTCCTTGAGTCGAAAGCTGCGAGGCCACTTCCATCTCAATCGCCGACGAGTTGGGCGAGACTCGCTGCTCTGAACTTGACTACTTCTTAGGTTTGCTGAAGTGTTAAGTTTGCTGGTCTGATCAGCATGTGCCTTCAAAATTTCCAGCATAGCAGCTCGGTGGTTACTCTTTGCCGCTTGAATCATCGCTGTTTCACCTCTTTGGTTCTTTGCCAACAAGTGTGATCCAGCTCTGATGAGCATCCTCACTACACCGGTTTGCCCTTGCCTTGCAGCTAGCATCAGTGGCGTCATTCCGAGGCGATCAACTAAGTTGACGTTCGCACCAGCATCGAGAAGCAGACGAGTCATTGGTGTACGACCGTTGATTATCGACCAAGCCAGAGCTGTCCGCTGATCTCGATCCAGCGCATTCACATCTGCACCAGCACCAATGAGCAGCGTTGTGACTTCTTCGCTCTCTCGGAATGCAGCGTGGCGCAATGGAGTCCACCCGGACTCATCTATCACATCAACATTGGCACCATTCTCGATGAGGAGTCTGGCAACTGCAATATTACCACGGTGACAAGCCCATGTCAGCGCTGTCCATCTGTTATGATCCGAAGCTTCGATGTCTGCACCGAACTCGATTAAAAGTTTTGCCACCTCCTCGTTGGCTTGAATTGCACTATGGATTAGTGAAGTCCAATGACGGTCATCGTTTGCTTCTAGGCTGGCCCCTTCCTGAACAAGAATCCTTACAGTCTCCAAATGACCCTTAAATGACGCCCATAGTAATGGAGTCCAGAGGTTGTCACTTCTCACGTCAATATTGACACCTTCGCTCAAAATTCTTCTTACTGCTTCTGCATCCCCATTTTGAGATGCAAACACTAACGTCATTGCGCACTCGGTCTCTGAGTACGGACCGTTGGCTGATGGCAACTGCTTTCGTTCGTTGATTTCAAACGATGTTGCTGCACTACAGTGTGTCGTATCTTCTTCAATAACAACTTGGCTACGAAGTTGATTTTTATCGACCGGTGTGCCTGAAGCATGAGATGCTCGTCTCACTTGGTTAACGATACTCGTTGAGTCGCTTTCACTTTTGCCGTCTTCAAAGGCTTCTGAGCCTACAGTTAGAAATGCTGGGTCTGTCGATGCTGCAGTGGAAATGAGATCTTCAGGAGTTCTTGTCGAATTTCGTGACAGCAAGGCTGGTTGATAAAACCTTTTGTTTGTTGATTGGGGTAAGGAACATTGGTGCTTGAGTTGAGCAAGAGGGGTAGACACTGGAGGCGATGAGCCAAGAGATAAATCCCGCTTGGACTTCTCTTTGATTAGCTTGCACACGTTGGAGTGTCCATTCTCCGATGCAAGGCGGAGCGCTGTTCGTTTCCCTTTATCAGTTGCGAGAATGTCGGCTCCAGCTTCGATGAGGAGTTGCACAAGCTCTATGCGCCCTCTACGAGCAGCTTCCATAAGAGGGGTCCTTCCAAGCATGTCGGTTGCCTCCAGACTCGCACCCTCCTCGATCAGCCTTTGAGCAACGGATGCGCGTCCCTTGTAACTCGCCCAAGTTAGAGCTGTTCCGTAGCGATGGTCGGCCTCCACGTTCGCGCCAGCATCAATTAGAGCTTGCACAACTTCGTCATGACCCCACTGTGCAGCATGCATTAGCGGTGTTTCACCCCGTTCATCAGGAGTATTGACGTCGACGCCGGAGTCGATAAGCCTCTGCGCAATAGCAACATCTCCTTCCTTTGCCGCAGATATCAAGTCCATGCCATCGGAGGCACCCATTTCCATGTATCGACGCCACCGACGCGTTACCTGGAGTTTCTCGCACAGAAGTAGAGGTCGACTGGTGTGGTTGGAGCTGTTGGCTGTCTCAAGCATTCATGGGCCGTTATCAGCTGCCGACTTGACACATTTCCATATGCAGAGGACGTTGATGTGGGAGAGCGCGGAGTTTCGGGCAAAATGCCGGCTTGCAGATTAGTGACGAGCTGTTTTTAGATACCGAGCGCCACTTCCGCCGAACTCGGAAGGTGTGTGATTGCTTGCAGAAGGTATTGACATGTTGCTATCGAATCTGCAGTGAACGGAATGGATGTGGATTGTTTGCTTACAAAACATACACGCATTGAAATCTGAAGGCATTCGATCCATCCAGCATGAAGATCACGAATGCAGAACTACATTGCGACGAGCCGCATCGTGATCTCAGCGTATTGGAGCGCGGCAGCGAGCTGGACTGGAAGCCAAGTGTGCTCTGAAATTGTCTCAGACCGAACGATTTCAGCTTCCAGAGTGACACCTAAAGTGGCTGTGCCAAGGAGATCGCCCGCGACAGCCTGGAAGCTACGCACTCGTCCCTGTGAAAATCTGACAGCTTGAACGATTGCAGTCATCTCGTCATATTTGGAGAGCGTCACGGAATCGGCTTTGGACGTGTCGCTCATATCCTCGTGGACCTGACCAATCTGTCGTAACTCTTGCACGAGATATTCTCCAAGTTCGCGATAACCTAGCGCGAAAGCATATTCCGCTGCGTTTATCGATATTCTGGCTGTCTTGACACGGACTTTTTTCATTCTCATCGTAACAGATGTAGTATTGGTTCGCAAGTCAATTCCATTCGTCAGCTGTTCAAATTCGTTGAGGTCGCCATTAGAGCGAACGACAGCGCAATGAATCGGAAAGCTGGACTCGTTGTCAACGAATACGAACTCTTCCCGTTCACGGACAAGGCTGTTCGTGCGTGAAGACAGGTCGTCAACTGAGATCCAGGAATCTGTTGTTGCGACAGAAGCGTCCCTCCCGACTGAAGCAGACAAACCCGCAGACAAAATATCGGAGGTGACATCATCTCCGCTCTTCAGATTGGCTTTGTCACCACCAATTTGCGACGGAAGGTATTCGATAGCATCGGCACGAGGCTTTGAGTCGGAAGCCTCATTTACATGTGCATCACCATTCCCATCACTTTTGAAATCGGATTGGATACGAACTCCATCTGCTTGAGCAAGCATGCTTCCAACGCGTGCCAGCGAGGGAAAGCTGCTGGTGTTGCAGCTTTGATACGAAGTTTGGTGACAAGAACATTGATTACGTTGGAGCATACCAGCTCCAAGTAACTCCAAGTACAAATCCACATGTCCATTCTTGAACGCCAAACCCATCGGCATCTGGTGACTCTTGTCTTTCGCGAGAACGTTCGCACCACCATCAATCAGAATCCGTGCCACTTCGCTGTGACCATTGGAAGCAGCCCACCCAAGAGGAGTCCGACTCAATTCGTCAGTCGAGTCGATTGAAACCTTCGCACCAATAAGCACTTTCACAATGTCGATGTGACCATTGCGAGCGGACCAATGCAGAGGTGTCATCCCGTCCTTGTCGACTACCTTGGTGTTCGCTCGTGCATCAATAAGCATACATCCAATCTCGGTGTACCCTTTCTGAGCACACAAAAGTAGTGGTGTCATCCCTTCGCTTTCGACTGCCTCAACATTGACATCATGATCAAGCAGCAATCGAGCCATACGCGGACGTCCAAACGCACATGCTCGCAGCAAAGCCGTTCGTTGTATGTTGTCAACTGCTTCAATATTCGCGCCATGAGAAAGAAGCATCTTCAGTAACCCACTATTGTTCTTGTACGCTGCGAGCATGAGTGGGGTGCACCCGGATTTGTTTCGGACGTTGACGTTGGCGCCAGCCTTCATGAGTGCGTCCACGACCCTTTCATGGCCAAATGAGCAGGCGAGATACAACGCTGTGCGGTTGTCTTCATTTTCCACAGCCTCAAATTGGGCACCACTTTCTAGAAGTGCATCCACCACTTTTTCGTGGCCGAAAAATGCAGCATGCATGAGAGGTGTCCACCCACGCTCATCGACTGCGTTCACATTTGCACCTGCGCGCGTCTGAATCTGGATCACAGTGAGGTCTCCAATCTGAGCCGCGATCTTCATATCCAATTCAATCGCATCTTCAAGGACGCGAATGTGCGTGCTGGGCGTAGTGTGCCCAGACCCACTTTCGTGCAATTCCAGTAAACGAAGGATCTTTGCTGTTTGCTCATTGTATCCTTTTGCTAAAGCAATTTCCCGTGCGCCTTGACCTTTGAAGTTTTTAGCAAGAGTGTTGCTTCCAGCTTCAATCAGCATGCGCACGATTTCAAAACAATTATTACGTGCACCAAGCATCAGTGGGGTCATTCCCTCCACGTCTTTCAGATCTTTCTGAGCACCAGCGTTGAGGAGGAGACGTGTTACTAATGCGTGTCCTTGATAACAAGCCCAGTGCAACGCAGTGCGACCGCGGTTGTCAGCAACTTGACTGTCGGCACCACTTTCAGTGAGCATTTTGACAATCACGTAGTTTCCAGCTCGCGCCGCTGTGATTAATGGAGCATTTACGCAATCACCTCGCAACACATTAACCCTCGCCCCAGCATCTAGCAGCACTTGCACCACATTGGCATGATTAAAAGCGCATGCATATTGGAGCGCCGTCATAGATTCACGGGTGACGGTACTTTCCATTTTGCGAACAGTAACCTGTTTGAGCTCCACATTTGCGCCACCGTCAACTAGGGCAGTCACAACAGCGTCATAGCCGTTTCGGGCTGCAAGAATCAATGGAGAGAATCCATTCCCGTCGAAAATGTCAAGGTCGGCTCCAGTGTCAATAATGCTTCTGACTTCACGAATTTGTCCACTAGAGGATGCAACGAAAATTGACGGCCCCTGCATGTTAGTTGCCACCTTGCAAGTAGCAACCTCTGGTTGAGTTGAGTCGCCTGTCGACTTGCGGTGAAGCGCATCATCAATAGTCGATTCACGATCCACACTGAAACTATTGACTTCTCCCCGCTGGACGTCAGATCGATGCCTTGATAGCGGTGGATTGTTGGGTCTACTGGGAGAATACTCCTGACCCAGCGTCGTCGCTGGTCTGGCTCCACCCTGGGTTTCAGCAGATTTTGATGTCACATCTCCCAAAAGTCTGACCAGAGACTTCCGTCCTCTCAAAACGGCGTAATCGAGGGGTGTCATGCCATTCTTGTCTTTCAGTCCAAGTTTGGCATTTGCGTTCACCAACAGTCTTGCCACTGACTCATGCCCTCTTTCAGCAGCCCAGTGAAGAGAGGTGTGGCCGTTTTTGTCAACAGCATTAACATTCGCTTGCGCCCCGATAAGTAACTGAGCAACCGAGACATGGTTTCTTGACGCTGCTACATGCAGTGGTGTGCATCCAGTGTCGTTGCGAGCGTTGACATCAGCTTTCTCTTGAATCAAGGTCTCGGCAGCCAACTTGTTGCCAGTGTAGGCTGCCAAGTGTAATGGGGTATCTCCGCAACCGCTTACTGTTGCCGCACTCCCTCCTGTTGTCCACCAGCTCGGAGGCCCTGCTACACCAAATACATTTACGCCTCCCGACTTGATCGCAGAGACGTAAGCTGCGGTAATTGGGTCGGTGGTGCTTGAATCCGTGGAGCCTGTGGCGCCAAACAGCACATCGCTACACGCTTGGAACATCTCGGGTGCCTGGTTTCTCGCTGAAGAAGATGTCATCTCCAGAACTTGAACCTTTGACAAAAGTAGTGGATATTTTACTAATGTAGTCAAAAGGGGGAATGGCACTACAATCATGGAGCAAGACGGTCACCACTTTTGGCATATTGGCCATGCATTTCAGATTGCTAGCACTCGCCTTCGGCTCGCGGGTATGGCCGTGGTAAACCCGGCATCCTACGATAAAAGACGATGACTGGGAATGGAACCCAGTGAAAATGCAACAATGCCTGAGTATACAGTGCTATCTGCGGGCAACGCTAAGCGCACCTGCAGACACTTTGTGACCCCTGATGTGTTAAGTTGGCGCTCGGCAAAAAATG
Source organism: Phytopythium helicoides (assembly GCA_024867545.1). Taxonomy (NCBI): domain Eukaryota; phylum Oomycota; class Peronosporomycetes; order Pythiales; family Pythiaceae; genus Phytopythium; species Phytopythium helicoides. The sequence continues at coordinate 38,913 of JANFNE010000029.1, read as the reverse complement.
TTAGGTCTTGGTTGACCACGGAGCATGTTGAGGAGAAGCATCAGCATGTTCTTCGAGGCGTTGACGTCGCGGTTCACAGTAGTATCAAAACAGTCATTGATTCGACAATGGAGCACACTATAAACCTTGCACGTCCGCCATTCCTTGTCCGTGCTGTTCTTGACCTTGCAGAGGCGGAGACTGTACTGGTATTCTAGCCGCCGGTGGCAACGTGAGTGAAGCTTGCTGGTGCGAAACTCATCAATCGATTGCACACGACAGTAGTTTCTCAATGTGTGCTCGAGTCTCTTGACCGGCCCCGCGGGGCACTTCTTGATGAGTCCAGAGTAATCGGTATTGCTCCAATCTCCAAATCCAACCACCGTTCGCCTGCCTGCTTGCTGGGTCAGTCTCCGACATAGTTCATGAAACTTCTTCTGCGCAAAGATGTACCGACCAAAACGCAGGTTGCGGAATCCCTTCGCCCGTGAAAATCCTAGCAGGTTTTCCATACGTGGAATAACGTATCGTGTGTACGTTTCCAGCAACTCGAGCGACGCGGTCTTCTTCGACGGCATCTGACGCTCGGCCGCCAAAATGTCGGGACGCCGCTCCTTCCAGCAAGCTATCTTCTGGTTGCTCTTGTGGCAGCGAGCATCCTCGTAGAACTCACGAGAAGAGCAGTGGATAGTCTCGCCGTCCTGGTTGGTTGCTACAAACAGATCTCGTCTGCCAGGATCTAGGCCCCACATGACATCATAACCCTTTTCCCTAAGTGGGCGGTCTGTCGCCGGATGGGTTTTCCGCATGACGATGCTGACAGCCTTTCCGTCCGTCACGATCTCTCCTGCGAACTTCTTGTTGGCTGTTTCAAACATCTCGATATTGAGAAGACTGTGCCACCAATCGTCTGCGACAGCATTCCAATCGTCACCTAAAGGAGGCACGCGAACACCAGCACGTAGAAGTAGGCTGCGGAGCGCCGTCTTGCACATCTTGAAGTGCGAGCACTTGAACCCATTCTTTGTCGGCAGGAGACTGAACGTGCGGACCTCTGGGATATTCTGTCGATGCTGAAACCGGCGATTCCTCTCTTCAATGTCGGTCAGAATCATGTAGGTGAGAGGAAGCAATCTGTCAGCCTCGTCGGACAAGTAGCCGCTCTCGTTGCGCGGGATCTGCTCTCGCCAAGCCTGCACCTCGGTATCGTTGCCGTTGTAGACAGGGTCCAGGATGCTCTTGATCATGACGTAGGTCTCAGCACCATTCATATCGTAGACCCGCTTGATGTGACGGTGGAAGCGACGATAGAAGTTGCCTACGATCGCATTCTTGGTGTTAGTGGCCATCATTTGGGCTGCGTTCTGCTGCCACCCAGCGGTAATCTGCCGGTTGCTTGCACGTCGAGCGTCCTCACCTCGCCAAGAGTTGTACAGCGTGACTGATTGCTGGAATGCAGGAGACCCGAGTGTGGAGTTGGCGTTGCAAACACACGATAGGCATCTGTAGAAGAAGACCTGGTTGAGTGGCTCCACTGCATCGCCCAGCTGACACATCCGCACGGCGTGGATGTTGGCGAGGATGTAAGCCTCCAGCACGGCCTGGTCCATATCCGCCAGCACGGACTCCCACGGCAAAGTCATGGCCTCATCGCTCTTGCAAAACGCCTTGAGCGACGTCTTGACGCACACAAGCGAGGATTTGGCGTTAGCTGCGTCACGAGCTTCGACTTCGGCTCGTCGCCTCTTTGACTGACTCTTGCGTGGTTCTGCACTGCGTTTCTTCCTTTTAGACCTAGCACCGCCTGACGTCGGACCAGCTGCACGTGTTGTCTTGGACCGACCTCGTCGACTTGTGGAAGCAGTTCATGCCTGTTTACGTGTATGCAGGTAGAGCTGCAAAGGCCGCTTTACAGCTTGCCGTGGCTCATGATGGAGCTCTGGAGATCCTTCCTATGGCATCTTCAACAAGCAATATGAAGTGTCCATGCAGTGCTGTTGTCATCGCTGGGGAGGGCATCGCGCAACCCGCTTGAAGCTGATGAACTGCGCTGCCAGCTTGTCAATTGGGCAGTACCGTAACGACAGGTTTATTTAGTTTCACGTCTCCTTTTCCACGTTTTCCGGTTGAGTGAGAGAATGCGTCGATCGTTGTGCTGAGAAGGGTGAATGTAGAAATGGAGGGTTTTGTGGCCATCTACCACAGCGCCAATGCCGGGTACCCCGGCCATTCATTTTCCAACCATGGACGCCGAATTCCCATGCAACAAGTGTGTAAAGGTACTAAAGAGCACGCGCAATCTACTCACCCAAGCCAGCGCCGTGTTTGAAGAGAGACGCGCAATCCCAAGCTGAGGGTCAAGCGGCTGCAGAAGTCGAAGGGCCGCGCACGAGTGCTCGACGTTGCTTGAAAGCGTGCGAAGTACACACGACTCTCGAGTAGGAAACAGCAGGTTCATCTCGAAACGTGGCACCACTGCACTTTCAATTCTACACTGTGCTAAGCTTGTTGCTGTAGCGTCGAAGCTCCCTTCTCAAAATTATGACGACTGTTATAACCACTGGCCCACTTCAGCCAGACTTATTGTAAATGCATCACAACCACAGTCCAGCCACCCCTTTGCCAAATGTTTGCAGAACTTGCATGGCACCGGTAAGCCATATTATAGCAACACTGTGTCTTTGCTTTCAGGCCTCAACTGCACTGTGATGAAGTCAATGTGGTATCCACAACCGGTATAAATTCAAACAGATGGTCCCTCGCTGCGAATTCACTCGTAAAGCAAAGCAATCCGTTGTTTTCAGACGAAAATCACGGTTGTAGAAGTCATAGCAAAGTGCTCTTGCAAGATTCTGTGCTACAGAGGCACTGCACTTGTTCAAAAGCTACGGGTTAGAACATACGATTCCGTTCCGACAACGCAATCCATGCGCTTTAGAACACCGACTTTGTAGGATGATGGTTCAGTAGCAGCATTATGGCGAAAATGATGATGAAGAAATGAACTGGTGCTATCAGTACTGATCACAAGGGCTTCCTGATCACAAGGACTCGAATCTTTTGCACACAATTTAGAGTACCTGGTTCGCAGAAGCATTGGAACCTGAACTTATGTGTGTAAGGCGCACTCTGGAGTGCAATCTGCCTCAAACGAACCGAATCACACTCGTCCCGATAGTTTAGTCATTTGCAGTAGGCTGCGCTCTTGTCCTACCGAATCCGTTGGACCCAAAGACCAGCCGAACCCCATCAACTGTTACCTGGTCGCCAACTGTACTATCTAGCGGCGCATTTCCTAGAGATTCAAGATTAGCCTTGCATCGATCAGCGCAACCGTACTACTAGCTCGTCTCAGAAGAAAACTGCAATGTGAATTGGAATCATTCCAGTGATGTTGACAGCTTCAATACTGGCTTTAGAATCGTTCATGAGCCAGGCAACCGACGCGTAGCCATTTGAGGCCGCAAGAAGAAGTGGCAACCACCCATAATGAGTACCAGCATCAATGTTCGCTTCTGCAGTCGCATCATCAACTAGCTTCCTGAAGCTGGTTTGTGGAGCGTCGTCTGCTTCGAATTGACAGCACCCACATCAGCATAAACGTCTACAGGCTTCTGCAAAGTTGCGAAGATACAGTATCTGCTTTCCACGGCCGGTGTTGCTTCATACACATTGGTCGAATGTGTTGCCATTCGTTCTCACAACTTGTGTCACAAGCAGAATCTCCGAGATCCGTCGCCCTCACCATTCACCAGAGAGAAAAGATCAGAACTCAATGGAATATGGGGACAGTAATAATCGTTATATTTATATGGAAGAGTAAATAAGGGGGGCGTGCATGGCGGGCCGTGCGTGGGGAGTGAGCGAGCGAGCAGTGCGGGCGAGGTGGCAGCGAACGGGAAGAGCGCGGCGCTGCAACACGAAGCGGCCGGGGCCGACAGACAACCAACACGAATCTCGCGGACCGGCAGAAGCCGAAGCACACACACGGCTGACACGTCCGTCGACTCTCGGGCTCCAAGAATCCCGGCTCGGGTCGAGTCGGGTCTTGCTTGGCCCTTGAGTCACAGCGTGTCCCGCGAGGCCCAGCGGGCCATAGATAGGAAGATAGATACAAGGGCAGCCGGCTCGCCGACTGCCGCCGCGCGTCTTCTCGCTCTGCTCTCTCGTCACCTGCTTGCTTGCTTGCCTGGCTATTGTTTGTTTTGTCTTTCTCTCGGTTTTCTCGTCTCGTCTCCAAGTCTGTCCATCCGTTGCCGTCGTCTTCTCCATACATGAAGAGCGCCCCCTTGTCCTCGCACTCCCATCTAGTGGAAGCGCTCGAACACGCTCAGGCGAGGGCTCTCCTCGCTGCTAGACGACGAACCGCTCGATAGGCCGCTGCTGGGTTCAGCCAGACCAGGGCTGTTGTTGCCAACGACCGAGGCAGACTTGTCTCCACTGCCAATGTCGAACGGAGAGCTGTCCAGGCTCAGCGACAGACCAGCCGACCAGTGCTGCGGCTCGCGGAGCGAGTCCGACGCGCTGGGGAAGTCCTTCCACAGCTCGTCCGACTCGAGAGCAAAGTCCGTGCCCGTCGCCCTCGCGAGCTTGGCGTCCTCCAGCGTAGGGGACTTGAGCGCCGTCGACGACGCAGTGGCAGTGGCGACGGCGGCAGCCGACGAAGCCACCACCGACGAGGTGGACGACTGGCCACCCACCACACCGTCCGACTCGGACGTCAGCGAGAACTTCATCAACGCGTCAATGGCGTCCTGAAGGTCCGGGTACGTCGACGATCCCGGGTTGTTGCCGGCAGCGGCAGTGCTGAGCCCGGCGCTCAAACCCGAGGACGAGCTCACGGCAGATGAAGACAGCGAGCCGGTCGAGGCGGACGACAGCCCGCCAAGCACCTGGGGCGGCGCGGGAGGACCCACGACCGACGAGGACGAGAACGAGCCGAGCTTGGAGGCAGACGCGCCGTTCGGCGACACGCGCGACGTGGAGGGGCCCCACGTGGCGCTCTTGTCAAAGAGCGAGTAGTCCTTGGGGTAGCTGGGTGCGGACGAGTAGAGCCCGCCGTAGCCCGAGAGCGAGAGGTCGCTGTTGTTGCTGGCTGAGGGCGGCATCATGAGCGAGCCCATGCCGCCGCCGAACTGCTGCTCCTTGAACATGGAGCCTCCGAGGGCTCCCGAGCCCGACATGGCGCCCGGGGGGCTGTACTGCGGCTGCGCGAAGGCCTCCGTCTCCTCGTGGATGAATCGGCAGCGGCTGCCGTAGGGGCAGTGGCCCGATCCCCAGTAGGACTTGCACTTGGTGGTCTTGTACTTTGGGTGGCGCACGACGTGGCGCAGCTCGGCGATGCCGTGCGCGAACTGGCACTTGGCGCCGTAGCGGCAGTTGCCGAACTCCGAGAAGCGCTTGCAGAGCTCCGTCTTGTACAGCGAGCTCTTGGTGCCGTTCTTGGGGCTGTTCTCCTCGTTGGCGCCGTTCAGGTAGCCGAGCGACAGGTCCTCACCTGGCAGCGCGTAGCCACCCACCTGCACCTGCGGCGGCGCCTGCAGGTGGTGGGGAGCGCCCTGCAGGTGCGCGGGCAGCACGCCCATGTGGTGGTGGCCCGCGTCGACCTCCAGGTAGCTGTCCTTGGGCATGCCGTAGTAGTTGAGGTGGTCCATGCTTGACAGCAGCATCGTAGGCTCTGGTCGGGCGCGCGAGTCCCGCGAGGGGCTGATAGCAGCGGGGAGGGGGCGGATCCGGCCGGACACGGCGCGCAGGGGGGAATCAGGAGACAGGCGGGAAAGGGGGGAAACCCGCGCCGATCCGGTTAGAGGCTTGCGAGGCGGGCGAGCGAGCAGCCGCGCGCCAGTCGTCGAGTCCCAAACTGCCGACGAGAAAAACGCAAATAATGCGCGGCGCCGCGAGCGCAGGAAGGCGGTGACCCGTGGCTGGCGAGGCGGCCGGGGGCGTCTGGAGCCTTCGAGGGGGGGGAGGCGGCGGTTCTCCGTGGGCACGACACCCCCTCGGAGAACGCGACCTCCGTCCCCCTCCCCCCGCCTCTGCGTTTTTGTTTGGTTGTTTAGAACGAGGTTTTTCTAGATCTTTTTTAACCTTGAACATGGGGTTCTACACGACAAACACTTTGCTATCGTATACTGTTTGTATAACCTTGAAAACGAGGTGTTGAGGTCCATTGTTGTTTTGGGCGCTTTGGGGCGCCAGAGTGCCACTCTTTCGCGAGCCAGTCGGTGGCCAGAGAGCGAGCGTCTACGGTACGCCAACGGTACCTACCGATCCTCTCTCGCCGGTTCACAAAAACGCGAGCGTGCCAGCAGGTGGCAGGCGTCGCTTCCGCACCACTTCACGACACTAGACGGTAGCACGCCGATAAAGACTCGTGGCTGCTGCAACACGCCGCACCCGCGCAGCGCCAAGCGGTCCAAGCTGTTAACTGCGCTGCAGCCCGCCGCCCGCTGCTGCACTCGAAGCGCCAGGCCAGGCAGCCAGTTCTCTGGCGCGTCGGCCACGTAATAAACCTCGATGGGTGTACGAGGTTTTTCACGATGGGAGGCCGCTGATTGGCTGAGATCGCGCTTGAACCCCGCAGCTGCAACCGCACAGGTCCAGTCAGTGCGACCCAAACGAAGCGTCGCGAGCTGCCCAAAACAACATGTATTGGGTAAATCAGAACAGCCCTCTTGAATTTTCGGATATCGCCTTTTAAGATCACTAAATAACATATATAGCTCTAGAACACTATAATACTACATATACAGCCGATACACTTCAACGTCAAGTGGCTTCCGAAAAAGCGCATCTGGTGAGCTCTCGACTCGACAAGACTCGTTCATCATGGGATGGGGATGGTAGAAATCTGGATGACCTATCAAAGAGCTTCTACATTGCAAGGCACCACGAACGGCGACGAGGCAGTCGGTGCACTAACGGCGAAGCGAAGGAGTTACATTTGCAGCACTGGAATTGCAGAACCGGAACATGTCGTGAGCAAGCGTCGCGCAGGCGATTGCGAAGAATGTACACAAGGGTGGATCAGTGCTCAAGGTAAGTCGAGGGCTTAGGGAACAAACACGAAGACGAGTGGGGCGGTGTGGGCGATGGCCAGGGCACGGCTTCACGATGAAAGTGGCACTGATGGACACTGAGTCCCGTCAGGTCACTTAGCGTTGTCGTTGTCCTCTTGGCGCCGCTGTTGCTGTCGATTGCCGTGGAATCTCGTGGTACAAATGTTTTGATGATATTTGTGAGAAGCTCTGCTCATGGATGTGAACATAAAGAGTGCAATGATAGGCAAAATGTGTTTGGTGTTTGGCAAGACCGTTTGCGAATGTCAGTGAGTTTCATCATTGTAAATGCACAAGCGATGATGCTCTTCAATAGCCTATTGGTCTCAGTGAGGGATGAATTGTCTGTCTGTCGCGAGTCTTAGTAGAATAAACAACACGTTTCAGTCAAGAAGAAAGCTCTCACAAGCTGTTGACATCGGTCAGCTCCAAATTTCCTTCAGAAGCTTGATTTATCGTCGCTCTGCATTAACAAAAGAGTCGATGTGGTGCAAGAGTGCTCGTAGTATTGCTGATCTAGATCTTACGTAGTGGCAGTTAAAAGGAATAAGTGGGATGAATGCTCAAGTCAACGATTAAGCAATGTGCATAATGGAACCACTTCCTATGTCATCACAGAATTCCAGATTTGTTTCAATGAATCAACGCAACATTTCAGCTCAAGTAGAAGTTATCCAGATAGGTCTCAACTTTTGTGTGCTGGAGTACTGTAGTGAGTTGAAGAGGGGACCACAAATGCTCCGCAACCATCTCGGATCGCACCAACTTCAGCATGAAGCTCCTCCTCGATGCTGGATTTGAGGCGATTAGTGCGAGTGGAATAACTCCATTGATGCTGGGTGCCTCAAACGGACATTGTGGAGTCGTGTGCATTCCAGTCGAGTCTGGAGCTGATACTCAATCGAGAAATGCAAGTGGTCAGAATGGTCAAACCATTGTTCAGACAATTGGTAGTATTGCAAAGAATAGTGAGATCGCGGTGGAGGCTATGAAAAGAAGAACGGAAACATCAGTCCAGTCAATCTTCGTGGCGGTAACCTCGAAGTAATCACTGTACGCACTAACAAAATGAATTTACACTCCACAGATCAGATCGGAGATCTCTCTGCGATCCAGATTTGGATGATTTTGGGTGCTCACAGGTGCAAATGTGAACGCAGTTGATGAGTGTGGGTGGACATCCCTCATGTATGCTGAATTTGTTTTGGCCATGAAGATGTGGTGAACACACTAATTGAAAGCGGTGTGAATATTGAGAGTACTTCGAGTATCGACAACGAAGACAACCGCACGGCTTTGTATCTTGTCTGTTTGTTCTTCCATGAATGGGTCGTGGATGCACTCACGAATGCTGGCGCCAACGTCAATCGCCAAAACAAATCCGGGTGCACCCTTCCCGTGTGCTCGCAGCTTACAAAGTGGTGAAAAGTATTACGGCCACTTCTTACCAACATCAATTGAAAATACAATGCCTGATATGAACACCCAAAACCCAAGACCGCCGGCGTCAACTCCAAATGCTAGCTCTCAGACGCAGGCTCGTTGCGTCTAGTACTCCGAGTGTCCGTTCATCTGTGCGGATTGTCGATGAGAATCCCATCGCATTGACGGATTCCAGGGTTGCACTTGGCCAGTCACAAATCGCTGCCAGCTAGCTCATCAACCAAATGATCAGGAGGATATCGTGTTTGATGACGGCAAAGCCAATTTACCTGCTCACAGAGCGGTCGCTGTCTCGAAAGTCAAGCTGAATGAGTTCCAACGAATGACGGATGGAGTCAATCTTGCAGGTAGAGCATGCAATTTCATGGTGCGTCTAAGAAACGTTCATGTTACGACAAACAAAGGGTCCACGAACGCAGCAAAATACACATATGTGCTTGGCTATCGCGAAGTTGGTGACAATTTTGTTGAGGATCTGCGAGAAAGTGGACTGACTCAGCCTCTCGTTAACCACTTTACTCGTCTACTTTCACATTAATCTCGATAGTATCGTTGTTCATCCCCCAAAGCAGCTTCATTCGGGTACTGTACAATCGACCGAGCGAGTATGGCTCCGGTAATGTCCTACCAGTACTCCACACAGTGCTCCAAACATAAATATTACGCTGACACGTCGACTCACCAACTACCTCGTGTGGCATTCGTGGCGTTGTGCAAGGCGTGTGTCACTGGATCGTTGTTGTCGCTGCCAATAATGTACCGTTTCCTGCATATCCATCGTCGTCGTGCCTAGTGATCCATGTTTCCCGCAACGGAATCGCATACCGATCTGTCTGAGCTGCTCTACATCAAACAACAACAACAACAACAACAACAACAATAAACAGCAAAAGGGAAGAAGGCGAGTCAACGTTCACGTCACTTCTTTTTTTTTTTATTTGTTGTTGTTACCATAGCTTGATGTGACTTTCGACTTTCTGCATACGTGCATGCATGCATTTGTACACGCATGCATGCGTATGTGCGTATGTGCCATGCATGCTGGTTGACATGGAAGGAAGCACATATTGATTGATTCCTACTTCGTAAATACTGACTTTTGAACTATTGAACACATGCTAGTACTGAACTCAGCGCCAGCGAGGGCGGACAGCAGCAGCAGCAGGAGCAGGAGCAGGAGCAGCAGTAGTAGCTGTACTGGGTTTGATCTTGTGTGTGTTCTTGGCACTGACGTAGGCTCTGGCACTAGTATTGGAACGCTTCACGGTCGTTTCCGGCTTCTGGCCGACAAGCGTCAACTGTGTCGACCGTGTCGACTGTGCCATCGCCTTGGCCTTGACCATCGCCTTGGACGCCTGCTCCTCGCGACGCCGACCCATAGATACGAAGTGTTGGCGCTGGAACTCCCGCTCCTCTCGCTGATGCTGGAGCTCCAGGAGGCGAGCGAGGAGGGCCCCACCCGTGTGGGAGGTAGGGTGGTCCGCCTTGTTACGAGCGAGGAAGCGTGCATACCGTGGCACACTGGAGTCATCCGCAGACTTCAACTGAGTTGTTGCGGTGGCTGTGGCTGTTGTCGTCATGTTCAGGGCCGCATTCGACTCGGGCTCGGGCTCCGACTCGGACTCGGACTCGAAGTCGGACTCGGACTCGAAGTCGGACTCCGACTCGGAGTTGATGTTGTACACGTCCTCGACTTCAGTCTCGGCAGGCATGTCCGCATCTTCTTCGTACTCGCAGCGGTCCGAGTACTCCGACGAGTCTTCTTCCGAGAAGTCATCCTCGTCGTCGTCGAGGTCGATGTCGTCGAAGTTGAGCTTGTGCTGGACTGGCAGGTACTCGCCGTCCTCCGAGTCGGCGTCTTCTTCGCTCTCGTACGAGCCGCACTCGAGGTCGGTGTACTCGAGGCCGTCGTTTTCGTTTTCGTTTTCGTTTTCGTTTTCGATTTCGATTTCGTAGTCGTCCTCGGCGAGTTCCGAGGAGGCGTAGGCGTCGCTGGTGTATTCGCTGGCGTGATCGCAGCAGTCGTCGTGGTTGTTGACGCCGTGGTAGAAGTAGTAGTCGTCTTCGTCGTGCTTGTTGTTGTTGTTGTTGTTGTTGTTGTTGTTGTTGTAGCTGGCGCGGCTGCTGTCCGCGTCGAGCATGAACGGCACGTCGCCCGGGTTGTAGCAGTAGACGTGCTCGAACGCGAGTCGCTCCGAGTCGCTGTAGTAGTCGTCGTCGTCGGTCGTGTGTTCGTTCTCGTCGACGGTCGAGTCGACTTGTTCGCCTTGAGCTTCTTCTAGGGCCTGGAGCTTGACCGACGCGGAGGTTGGTGCCGCCAGGTCCTTGTGGAGGTCGTCGGCGAGGCTCTGGCTCGTCTTCGGGTGGCTCGAGGCCGCGATAAAGGCCGAAACGGAGCCCGAGGCCGTCGAGTGCGCGCGGACGGCGACGGGCGAGCGCGCGCGCAGCAGCAGCGCCGCGAAGCAGGCGACGGCGAGGGCTGTGAGCAGCGCCACGGCCACGCAGGCGACGAGGGCGAGGGCTGTGAGCAGCGCGAGGGCGACGAGAGCGGCGCTCATGGTGGCGGTCGAGACAGGCGGTCGGTGGCTTGTCTGGGAGGTGGCAAAAAGGAAAGTGGCGCCGAGGCGGGTCAAAGGCAACTCGGATCGACTTGGTTTCAGTATGGGCCGATTCAAAAGGCGGCGCGAAAAAACCTCAGAGAAAGGGCCTGGAAATTGCCATTTCGAGGGTCAAAGTAGCGATTTGGCGCCGACGAAGCGCCTTCTTGGTCTCGCCATCGACTCTGCAGACGATCACTCGATCGCTCGACACGCGCGCTGCAACCAGCTGGTCGTCAAGATACGGACGGACGGACGGACGGTCTGGGTCTGGTTGAAGTGGCATGTAGCCATGATCACGAATCGTACCTAGTCGGATGTGGTGTGGAGGAGGGTGACGATGGGGTGTGACTCCATTTGAGCTTGAGCGACGTATGTGCCTTCTTCACGGCCTCAAGCAGCTCCGTTGGCGTGATTTGACTATTATGAGATGATTTGAGCTCTCTTTGACTCGATGGAACAAAAGACGCGACTGTGTGAACGAATTGGAGACGCTCAAAAGGGTCAACGACTCGGATCATATCTTGCCACAGCGAGCACACTAAAGACTGAATTACTAGGTTTGTGCTACTCTTTCGCCAACTCTGGGCATTCCCGAACAAATACCGAGTCCTTGGCTTGTCAGGAGCCTCGTTTTATGCATGAACCGAGGCTCAAGTCGCTGCTAAAGCGAAAGACAGGCAGCTCATTTGTGGCGAGCTGACCATATTAACTTTTACGCCACATCCGACTAGGTACGATTCGTGATCATGGCTACATGCCACTTCAACCAGACCCAGACCGTCCGTCCGTCCGTCCGTATCTTGACGACCAGCTGGTTGCAGCGCGCGTGTCGAGCGATCGAGTGATCGTCTGCAGAGTCGATGGCGAGACCAAGAAGGCGCTTCGTCGGCGCCAAATCGCTACTTTGACCCTCGAAATGGCGATTTCCAGGCCCTTTCTCTGAGGTTTTTTCGCGCCGCCTTTTGAATCGGCCCATACTGAAACCAAGTCGATCCGAGTTGCCTTTGACCCGCCTCGGCGCCACTTTCCTTTTTGCCACCTCCCAGACAAGCCACCGACCGCCTGTCTCGACCGCCACCATGAGCGCCGCTCTCGTCGCCCTCGCGCTGCTCACAGCCCTCGCCGTCGCCTGCTTCGCGGCGCTGCTGCTGCGCGCGCGCTCGCCCGTCGCCGTCCGCGCGCACTCGACGGCCACGGCCTCCGTTTCGGCCTTTATCGCGGCCTCGAGCCACCCGAAGACGAGCCAGAGCCTCGCCGACGACCTCCACAAGGACCTGGCGGCACCAACCTCCGCGTCGGTCAAGCTCCAGGCCCTAGAAGAAGCTCAAGGCGAACAAGTCGACTCGACCACCGACGAGAACGAACACACGACCGACGACGACGACTACTACAGCGACTCGGAGCGACTCGCGTTCGAGCACGTCTACTGCTACAACCCTGGCGACGTGCCGTTCATGCTCGACGCGGACAGCAGCCGCGCCAGCTACAACAACAACAACAACAACAACAACAACAACAACAACAACAACAACAAGCACGACGAAGACGACTACTACTTCTACTACGGCGTCAACAACCACGACGCCTGCTGCGATCACGCCAGCGAATACACCAGCGACGCCTACGCCTCCTCGGAACTCGCCGAGGACGACTACGAAATCGAAATCGAAATCGAAAACGAAAACGAAAACGAAAACGAAAACGATGGCCTCGAGTACACCGACCTCGAGTGCGGCTCGTACGAGAGCGAAGAAGACGCCGACTCGGAGGACGGCGAGTACTTGCCAGTCCAGCGCAAGCTCAACTTCGACGACATCGACCTCGACGACGACGAGGATGACTTCTCGGAAGAAGACTCGTCGGAGTACTCGGACCGCTGCGAGTACGAAGAAGATGCGGACATGCCTGCCGAGACTGAAGTCGAGGACGTGTACAACATCAACTCCGAGTCGGAGTCCGACTTCGAGTCCGAGTCCGACTTCGAGTCCGAGTCCGAGTCGGAGCCCGAGCCCGAGTCGAATGCGGCCCTGAACATGACGACAACAGCCACAGCCACCGCAACAACTCAGTTGAAGTCTGCGGATGACTCCAGTGTGCCACGGTATGCACGCTTCCTCGCTCGTAACAAGGCGGACCACCCTACCTCCCACACGGGTGGGGCCCTCCTCGCTCGCCTCCTGGAGCTCCAGCATCAGCGAGAGGAGCGGGAGTTCCAGCGCCAACACTTCGTATCTATGGGTCGGCGTCGCGAGGAGCAGGCGTCCAAGGCGATGGTCAAGGCCAAGGCGATGGCACAGTCGACACGGTCGACACAGTTGACGCTTGTCGGCCAGAAGCCGGAAACGACCGTGAAGCGTTCCAATACTAGTGCCAGAGCCTACGTCAGTGCCAAGAACACACACAAGATCAAACCCAGTACAGCTACTACTGCTGCTCCTGCTCCTGCTCCTGCTGCTGTCCGCCCTCGCTGGCGCTGAGTTCAGTACTAGCATGTGTTCAATAGTTCAAAAGTCAGTATTTACGAAGTAGGAATCAATCAATATGTGCTTCCTTCCATGTCAACCAGCATGCATGGCACATACGCACATACGCATGCATGCGTGTACAAATGCATGCATGCACGTATGCAGAAAGTCGAAAGTCACATCAAGCTATGGTAACAACAACAAATAAAAAAAAAAGAAGTGACGTGAACGTTGACTCGCCTTCTTCCCTTTTGCTGTTTATTGTTGTTGTTGTTGTTGTTGTTGTTGTTTGATGTAGAGCAGCTCAGACAGATCGGTATGCGATTCCGTTGCGGGAAACATGGATCACTAGGCACGACGACGATGGATATGCAGGAAACGGTACATTATTGGCAGCGACAACAACGATCCAGTGACACACGCCTTGCACAACGCCACGAATGCCACACGAGGTAGTTGGTGAGTCGACGTGTCAGCGTAATATTTATGTTTGGAGCACTGTGTGGAGTACTGGTAGGACATTAACGGAGCCATATTCGCTCGGTCTACACCAAGACCTGTCAGGTTCTGAAGCCCTTTTTCGTTTGTCGTAGTCCCCTTGGCGGCTGTTGCTGCCGATTGCCGTGGAATCTCGTGGTACAATTGTTTTGATGATATTCGTGAGAAGTTCTGCTCATGGATGTGAGCATAAAGAGTGCAATGATAGGCAAAATGTGTTTGGTGTTTGGCAAGACCGTTTGCGAATGTCAGTGAGTTTCATCATTGTAAATGCACAAGCGATGGTGCTCTTCAATAGCCTATTGGTCTCAGTGAGGGATGAATTGTCTGTCTGTCGCGAGTCTTAGTAGAATAAACAACACGTTTCAGTCAAGAAGAAAGCTCTCACAAGCTGTTGACATCGGTCAGCTCCAAATTTCCTTCAGAAGCTTGATTTATCGTCGCTCTGCATTAACAAAAGAGTCGATGTGGTGCAAGAGTGCTCGTAGTATTGCTGATCTAGATCTTACGTAGTGGCAGTTAAAAGGAATAAGTGGGATGAATGCTCAAGTCAACGATTGAGCAATGTGCATAATGGAACCACTTCCTTTGTCATCACAGAGTTCCAGATTTGTTTCAATGAATCAACGCAAAATTTCAGCTCAAGTAGAAGTTATCCAGATAGGTCTCAACTTTGAATGCTGGAGTACTGCAGTGAGTTAAAGAGGGGACCACAAATGCTCCGCAACCATCTCGGATCGCACCAACTTCAGCATGAAGCTCCTCCTCGATGCTGGATTTGATGATGATGAAACAGAATCTATTATCTTAGCGACTCTGCGTAGAGTTTTAAACGATCTAAGAACGCTGTTGGTGGTGCTGCTTGGGTGCTGGTGTGATCATGCCTCAAATGACGCATGACTTCTGCTTTTCTACTTGAGGATGTGGCTGTCGAGTTGGATTGGAGAGTTCCACTCGCCTTCGAATCCATTGCTAGATTCGCTAGGTAGTCCGCTGCCGTGTTTTGAGCTCGCTTCGTGTGTTTCCAGTCTATTGACGCGTAATGTTGACTCAGGTCCTTAATGTCTTGGATGACTGGAACGAGCCTTGGCGCTGAGATTGTCTGTTTCCCTTTGAAGGTCTGTATGAGAAGATTGCTGTCTCCAATTATTCCCAGGATGGTTGTTTGTCGGTTTTGTGTTCTCGCTAGGTATGCTAGGCCGTCTCTTAGAGCTATTGCTTCACTTTGGTTGTTGGTGGTGCTATCGCCGTTGTACCGATATCCGTAATCGAGCAGTGTCCATGAAGTTTCATCATGTGCTTTGGACGAGATACACCAGCCACTTCCACCAGGTCCTGGGTTTCCTCTTGCTCCTCCATCGAAATGCAAGAGTAGGTGCTGGTGTCTTGCGACTGGTCCGTACATAGTTGCAGGATCTCTTAGCAAAGGAAGCAGTTGCAGCATGCCCATGCCTGCTGCTGCCGATTCAGCTCTTGCTCTTTGTGTAGAGGCTGCAGCTTCGCAAATCGATAATGCTTTGCCCCAGATGCGTTCTGCCGTTGCCGGATCCTGGTTGTTTGCGTTTCTGAAAATGATATCGTTCCTGTGGAGCCAGAGTTCCGCTGGGAGAACTGTACAGAGTATCCACCAGAAGGTTTGGTATGCCGAGAGGTGGCTGCTTGTGAAGAATCCGTAGTGAGCTTCTATCAATGTGCGTAAGTCTACTGACAGTGGAGGTGGCTGGCGTGTTGTTACCAGCCTCTCCATTTCCTGAGTCTCGTAACTTGATGGGTTTCTTGTCCATCTGGCCCAACAGTGCTTCCACACTGATTGCGCTGTCTCACATTGCCACACGATATGTTCTATCGTTTCTGTGTCGCTCTCACACTTCTGGTGGAGTTCGCACTTTGAGGAATTGTTCTTACCTTCGTAGAAAAGATTTAGCTGGTTCGTTGCCATTCGTGCGTAGAACCACACGTGGTATCTCGTTACTAGGCCTTTCCGTTGCCATATCTCCGTTGGCGTCTGAGAGAGCAGGAGTCTGTGCCACGATGAGTCAACTGTTAGAGACTTGAGCCTTTGACTGAGCTTCTTTATTGCCTTCTCTTGGTGCATTCGCTGTCTTCTCGAGCGTGATCTCGCTATTGTCGCTGGTGTGACCTTTTTCCGGCTTAGTGGTTCAGTCCAGGGTACTGGGGAGTACGCTGGGTGAGCTGTAAGCACTACGTTGTTTGAGTCTTTCGCTTTAGGTCGATTGTTGGCCGAACTCCAGGTGATCTTGTTGTCCTGTTGGAACCATAACTCCTCCTCGACGTGGTTTGCATAGGTGATTTCCCGAATTACCACGTTTTTCTCATGGATTTTCCACCTTACCGAGTCAGCGTTTGTCTTCTCGCTAATCTGGTTCACCATATTTGGGATCTGTAGTTTCTCCCCTATGCTTATCTCTGGCACGTTGAGTGTGAGTGTCAGGCCCCAGTCGACTAAGTTCTTGTGTCGACTGCGCCGCCCTTGTTCTCTAGGGATGAGTATGCTAAAGTGCGTTGGCGAGTGCCTCCTCATCTCCAGCTCGCTGATTGCACAATTGGTGAGTGTTCGATGCTTCTGCATTGATAGTGGCTTGAGAGCAGCTGTGAGCATCCACGCGTTGTCTCCCCATTTAAAGCTGGGCCAGTAAGCTCTCCATACATCTTCCCGTTGCCAGAGGTTGTGGGGGGCACGTTCCAAGCTGATATGTAGCCTGGATTTCGCCTCTATCCACCATTTTAGCGACACTCGATGACTGAGCCAATCTAAACAGTGCTGCTCCTTCCACTCGAGTGGCCTGGGATCCTGGAATGCTAGATCTTGTTGGATATCGATCCACCCTTGTGCCGCTGCCGACTTGGTATTCCTCTTCGGTGCTGGGTGTTGCGGTGATATCGACGTATTAGTTGTCTGTGTTTGGTCCTTTGATCTTAGGTAATGCCATGCGTTAGTGAAACGCGACGGTGGAGAGTTCAGCCATTCAGTTGCGTGCTTGATACTCTGTAACCTCAACGCGATACTGATGTCGATCAGTCCTAAGCCGCCCGCTTCCTTCGGTATGAAAACTAGAGCAGGGTTGATTTTGTGTCTGGATCCGCTTGTCTCGAGGGATCCTTTCCACAAGAAGTTTTTCTGTATATTTTTTAGCTTTGTCAGAATTGACGTTGGTGGTGGGATGAAAGATGCCGTGAAGAGTACCGACGGCAACATGATCGTGTTGAGGAGAGTGACTTTGTCGATCACACTGAGCTTTAACTTCGCGGCCAATGCGAGGCGGACAGTAATAGCTGTTAGTCTTCTCGACCAGTTAATTGTTTGCATCTCTCCAGTTCCCAGCTCCACTCCTAGATACCGTACTGTGCTTCCAGGCTCAACAAACGGTACTCCGTGGTGCGCCTTTTGATGCACTGCACTATTGAGGCAGATGTAGTGACTCTTCTCCGGTTGAGCCCTGAGACCCGATAGATCTCCAAACCGCTGGACACATCTTAGCACTCCCGGGAGAGTTCTTCCTGCTGGTATTGCAATTGCTGTATCATCTACAAAAGCGGATAGCCCCGCTTTTGGTGGTTGCAGTGACTGACCCTGAGGGCGTTCAGCATTGTGTTGTGTCTTCTCCTGTCCATTCAGCAGCTCGAAGTGCTGTTTAATTGCTAGTGACAGAGGCTCTACCCCAAGAAGAAATAGTAGCGGAGCTAACGGGCATCCTTGGCGAATTCCTGATTTAACTGGGTGAGGCTTCGACAATCTTCCATTCACCGAGAATTTAGCTGTCGTTCCAGTGTGTGTCCTTGCAATTAGACTTACGAACCGTGGGCTGAAGTTGTATTGCACTAGCAGTTCTAACAGATATTCTCGATCCAGAGTATCGTATGCCTTGAAGAAATCTAATAGCAATACCGCGGGTGCGTCGTCGATTCCCACGTCCGGGTCGTGAAATGTGTCATCGAGTTGTGCCATCATGAGAGTGACTGCGTGCCGTAGCTGTCGTCCTCGTACGAATCCTTGCTGCTGAGATCCTATCAGCTTGTGGAGAAATTTTTGCAGCCTTGTCGCTAACACCTTGGAGAGTAGTTTGTAGCTGGTTGCCAACAACATGATCGGTCGGTAGTCCATTGCGTTAGATGAGTCTCCTTTCTTTCTTAGAGGAATCACCAGTGCTTCTAGGAAGGTCTCTGGGGGTTCTGCTCCATTCAGAATGTCGTTTAACACCGGTAGAAGTTTTGGAATCAACTCTGGCGCGAAATCCTTGAAGAAGTCGTTGTTGAGCCCGTCCAGCCCTCCTCCTTTGTCTCTGCTGAGACTCCGTACCGCTTTGTACATCTCCTCTTCAGTGATTGGAGACATGAGCGCTTCGTTGTCTTCATCCGACACTAGGCGCTCGGCCGGGATGCAAGCGTAACTCTTCAGCTCTGATCGGATTTGCTTCGAATTTGTTCGGCGATGCGTTTGGCCCAGAATTGGGTCCCATTCCTTGGCCATTTGTTCTTCTATGGGCATTGAGTGGCAAAAATTGCCCCCCGCTGATGGGCAAAGAAAACTGATTGTTTGATCTGAGCTCCACAGAGACGTCCTTTTGTATAGCTTCTTGACATAACTTTGATCGTCCTCTTGGAATCTGCCTCTTGACACTGCGTTCTTCCATGCCGATGCTTGCACTGCCAGCTTAAGAAGGTTATCCCGCGTGCGTGAAATCTCCGACTGATGCCGGAGCATCTGTCTCTTTCTGTCTCTTCGTCGTTTTCTATCCTTGCGGCCAGTCAATGTTATTATTTGCGCTGATTTCCTTGCGAACTCATCCCAGTTGCCAGCAGTTTGCGGATCAGCGCAATCTTCTAGTCGAGCAGCAATGTGAGATGATACCAGTCTCGGTTTGTCTGTTCTCACCGGGTAGACGCATGGTGCTCGTGCACGTTGAGGTCGGTGCGATCCTTTGGAAAGTTCAAGTCCGATTTCTTGGTGGTCTGATTGCAGAGGTGGCAGTTTTGCTGCCAGCCATTGCACCTCCGGGGCAATTTCCGCACTGACATAAAATCTGTCGATTCGACTCGCACTTCGTCTCCTCCAGTACGTGAAATGCTCTGTCGGAGCCGCGAGTAATGGTGGATCTTTTGCCTTGAGCACGTCACATGCATCCACTAAGTTGAGGCCCGTGACCGTCCTCCCTAACTCTGAGCATTCTGAACCCCCTTCTCCTGGTTTTCCATTGACTATACGGTCTTCCCTGGGACTTAGCACACAGTTGAAATCCCCTCCTACTATCATAGGTAATGTGGTTGTTCCGAGCTGATGCCGTAGCTCTCTGTAAAGCTTGTTCTTGGCTCCAGCATCTCGTGGCGCATAAATGTTGGCAAGTATGATTCCGTTACACTTTACAAAGATCCGTTGGTGAGTCCATGTGATGCTGCTATATGCCTCGACCACCCCGCATTTTTGAGGATTTATCAAGATCCCCACCCCACCTGCGGCCTCTTGGTTGATGCTCCAATAAGTCCATCGCACAGTTGTGTCCTCGACTTGCCATAAGCGTTGCCATTCCTCTTCAAGTTGATCGCTTTCCTCTTGGGACCGTACGTGTGTTTCTTGCACAAATATGATGTCCGGGGATTGTCGGGGATGTGCGTGGCGCCATGCACTCAGCCATTGTCGTCGCCGCTCTTTCTTGAATCCCCGAACGTTTTGGGATATTATACGCAGTCGGTTGTGTAGTTTACTATGCTTCCGTCTCTGTCTACTCTCATAGTAGGAGAGTTCTGTGCTCAGCAGTGAAGTATATAAATCTTCTGGCTCGGTTGCCAACTCCTTTGGCGGGAGCAGCGCGTCCACCCAGTTAGAATTGATCATCATCGGACTCTGCCAATTGGCTTGGCGGTGCCTTCAGTGATGTGAAAAAGTTTTCAATCAGCGGCCAGTTGTCGTCTCTGAAAGCTTTGTTCACTCGCTTCTTGTAATCCGGTAAACGATGCATAAGCCTCACGTGATTGATTATTGCTGAAGAGGTATCTTGATCGTTCATAGCGCTGCTGTCCAGCAAAGTTTGGATGAATTCTGCGTAGACTAGGGCACACAGCAGATGCTTGCTGCTTGCTGTTGCGTTGGATGGGTCGCATAGTCTCACGTTCGTCGAGTTTGCATATTTGATTGAGCGCCACTTGCTCCAATGTTTACTGACGGCGTTGTATCTCTCTATTGGCGAACTCTTAGATAAGTCGACTTCGATTGTGTCGAGGAGGGATTGCACTTGATTGTCGGTAGTCGTCCTACGTAGACCCCTTCTGACGTATTCGTAATGTGCTTGTCTCCATTGGTCTGTCCATGCCACACAAATTGTATCTGTCAATCTTCCCAGGATTTCAGCCGGCGACGACAGTTGCCTGATCAGTGCTAACACTACGTCAGGAGCTGTTCCTACTGCTGATATCCAGTGTTGCCTTGGTGCTTGCAGCGTCGGGAAAGGACCCAGCGTTTTTTGGTCCCATCCTTGTTCGAAGCTGTCCCAATTACAACCTCGGTTTACTTTGCTTGAAGACCTGGTTGTGATAGTCCCTCCCAATTCCATATTCACTCTCTTTCTTTCTTGTGAGAATCCACTCGCTTCGCTCGAGCTGTCGTCCGCCGGTGCACTCGATTGAGATTGTGATAACCATTCTTCTACTTTTGCCTTCCATCCTTTGAGGACAGGGAGTGAGATACTGTGTCTTTGCTGCCATTGTCGGACCGCCTCAGAGTCTTGCAGATCAAGCTTTCCGAGTTCCTGTTGTGCCTTTCGGCTCAACTTGTCATATCCTTCCGGCATGAACGACACGAGCTCCTGCAGGCGTGATCCCCCGTGCTTCAGTATCTCGAATAATTGAAGTTGGTCATTGTGTGCTACTTTGGGCTGGGTGACTTGCTTGAACAGCTCCTCTTCGTCCCCTTGGAATTCTGCAGGGTCCCAAAGGTTGTCGTCAGAGTTCGAGTCCTCCTCCCGCATTGCCTCCGCTTCGTCACTAGCGTCAAAGCCTGGCTTGACATAATCTTCAGCATTGATGTCCGTCATATCCACATCAGTGTTCAAGTCCGTAGCTGTTTTGTCGGCTCGCGGCCGGTACGCTGCCAGCGAAGAATCTGCCAACTTGGCGGTGGTCTCGAGCGATTGTTGGCTCAACAACGCGGTATAATGCGCATTGCTGAAGTACAACACAATCGGGGCTTTGCGCTTCCTTTGTTTGGCCTCATGCGCTGTCGCTCTTACTCCGGCTACCCATTGCTTTCCATTGACTACGAAATGGTTCGCGGTTTGGTAGGGTAGCTTGTAGCGCTCGATAGTCACTGGTTTTAAGATGGTGAAGGAGAGTTTTGACTTTGCTTCTTGTCCGACTACAAATATCGGCTCGTTTAGCAGGTATGATGCCATACGCAGCGTGTCGGAATTGCCCCATACATCTTTTTCCAGTGTGTGGTGCAGTTCCGAAGAGCTTTGCGCAATGTCTGCAAAGTAATGGCGGTAAGCCTGCACCAATTCTCTATCAGTGAGATTCGGGATGCCTCGTCCGAGCATGTCCAGAGGTGCAGCCCAAGTTCCTTTCGGAAAGTGTAGTTCAAAGTTCCGATAGGCGGCAGCTTTGATTCCTGTCTTCAGCTCCTCTGATGATCTTTTCAATGTTGCCGAATTCGTTTTTGACAGTGGTTGCTGTAGAAGACCCAGGCATACAGCGTAGTATTGACAGTTTCCGGTTCGGGGCACTTCCGTCTCCACCAAGCCTGCTGCCTTGCACACTAACTTCAGATCAGAAGGGTAATCTTCCAAGTCGATTGTTGTATCTGCTTGGATCCACTTGTTTGATGTATTTGTATCACGCTTGTCCTCTGTGAGGAGAGATTCTCTTGTTTTGCTCATCAGCTTCACCCACCGTGATATATTTTGATCGTCGATTATCGGGTTAAAGGTTGGCTTGTCTCGCGCCGGTTGAAGAATGGTTGCTGGCTGGGCCTGTTTTGCTTCGACCGCTTCGTCACTCGATCCCGAGTAGGTTAATGCGCGTTGCGCTCTCGCTGTCCTTCCTTCCCACGCTTTTGGAGCTTTGACTGCTCCTGTTTTCTTTGCCTTCTTGGAGAGTTTGACCTGCCATTGCGATGGCTTCTTTGCTACTCTCTCCCCCGCGGCGGGAGTTCCAGTTTGCTGTACTGTAGCTGCCATTGAGCTGGTCTCGTTTGAGTCTTCTGCATTGCTTAGTTTCTGGGATCTTGGTTTGCTCTCGTTCACATGTTGCCCTATTGTAGTCTGGTTCGTTACTGCGATCGTCTCGCCAGTGCTCGAGCTGCTGCTTTGTGCACTCGCTCCTTGGTTTCCGGTTGACTGTTTATCGGCCGCGCTTGTTAGTACTGACGGTGCCTTTGGAACGTCTTCGTCTTTTTCCTGCCCCAGAAGTGCCTTGGTAAGGTCACTTTCTGAGGAGTAGGTTGTGGGCTTGGGCGGAAGCAGGGCTCGGTCAGTTTCTCCCACTACAATAGTAACTTTGTCCAGCTGAGCTTGTGATGGCTCGCATCCCGCGTGTGCCGTACTTCCGCACGCTAAGCACGGTTGCCTCTTGGATTGCCCCGTGTGATGAATAATGATCACTGTTCCAAACCAGCTCATTCTCGTCTTGTCTTTGAAGAAATCAGGGCAACCTGGAATGTGGAAGACGATTTCCCACGTCACCGAGTCTACCGCAGTTGGCCCACCCGAATCCATTTCATCCAATTCGAACGGGACATCCGTCTTTGCTCTGACGTATTGAGCTATTGCCTGGGTATCAACAAACCTCGAGATGTTAATCAGAAGCATCCTGTACTGCCGGCGTGTGGATTTGTTGGCAATTCCGTCCGGGGTCCGCTGTCGTTGCCAGATATCTTGCGTTTGCGAATCTGTCTCCACTTCTGGATGCGCGTTTATCAGCTTGAGCTTGCGGTGGCGGAATGGAACCAGCATCCCTTCGTAACGCGCTGCTTGCTGGCGTGTCTTGAAGTAGAGATGAACTGCGTGATCGTCTACGTTGTAACTTACGGTTTTCACTGCCTTGATCATTTCTGCTAGTACGGGGTTGCTTCCCATCTGCTTTGCTGATGCTACAGCCACGATGTCCATCAGCCGATGGGTCGTTTGGTTGAAAGCATACATGCGTAGATCGTCAGTCAGGTTCATTATCAACTCTCCCTCGACTTGAGCACGGATGGTGTTGCGCAGACGTGAGCGTTGGTCGGTGTTCAAAATCCTTTTGATGAATTGCGGTAGTTTGCAACTAACGATGTGACCATGGACCATCCCCAACACTATTTTCACCTCCAGATCTGTTGCTGGGCGGTGAGTCTCGGGTAGTCCAAAGGCCTGTTCACATGTTGCCCTCATCTCTGCAATCTCCGTCTCTGTATAGGCACTTTTGCTGAATTGGAATTCGCCTTGATCGCTTGCTGCGGCGGCGGTCTCAGAACTGCTAGCCCCTTTCTGGGAGTCAGGGTTTCCCCAGGGTGAGGTGACCGGCATGCTTTCAATTTGAGCTCTCCCCAGGCGCCCGCTCAGAATCTTTGCGAGCGGCCATGTGGACTTGGTTAGCGAACGGCAACCGTCTGTGACAAGGTTTCTCCACTTCTGATACTGATTGTCTGGGAGGGTTCCAATCACCAGGACGGCCTCGTATAACACTTCCAGCTCCTTTTTATCTAGGGTCGGGTAGTTGCTCATGGATTGAGTGATTTTTGACGGGTCAAAGCGGAGCTTGTTGTACGTTTCGGCAAACAAGAACTGAACTTGTTCTTTCCAGAATTTGGGTCGCGCTGCCCTAGTTCTGGTTCCTGTTGCAACAAGCTCTGCGAAGACGGCTTCTGGTTCTGGAGGGTCCACTTCCATATCGGTGATGGATGCGTTCTCCACAGTACAATCCGACCCATGCTCCGACTGTGTGTGGGGGCTGGTGTCGTCTTTGGCGCCGTTGTCCTCTTGGGCGCCGTCGTCCTCTTGGGCGCCCGGTTCGACGTCGGGTTGTGCTAGCGGAATGTCGTCGAATGCATCCGGCGACTCCACTTGCTCTTCCAGCGTGTCGGGCGGTCGTGGGTTGGGAGGGGGCTCTCTCCCGTTATCTCCTGCTGCAGCGGTCGCCGCTGCAGGTGCGGGGAGGTTCTCCATGTTGGTGCTTCTAATAGAGGCTGTGACTTGGACTTGGTATGCCAGGTCTTGGGTACTATGCTTTCAATCCCGTGTCGAGTCGTACCTAGTCGAGCGGGGCGGCCACGTGTCTGCGGGGCGGCAAAATTGAAAGTGGATCGATGCTGGATTTGAGGCGATTAGTGCGAGTGGAATAACTCCATTGATGCTGGGTGCCTCAAACGGACATTGTGGAGTCGTGTGCATTCCAGTCGAGTCTGGAGCTGATACTCAATCGAGAAATGCAAGTGGTCAGAATGGTCAAACCATTGTTCAGACAATTGGTAGTATTGCAAAGAATAGTGAGATCGCGGTGGAGGCTATGAAAAGAAGAACGGAAACATCAGTCCAGTCAATCTTCGTGGCAGTAACCTCGAAGTAATCACTGTACGCACTAACAAAATGAATTTACACTCCACAGATCAGATCGGAGATCTCTCTGCGATCCAGATTTGGATGATTTTGGGTGCTCACAGGTGCAAATGTGAACGCAGTTGATGAGTGTGGGTGGACATCCCTCATGTATGCTGAATTTGTTTTGGCCATGAAGATGTGGTGAACACACTAATTGAAAGCGGTGTGAATATTGAGAGTACTTCGAGTATCGACAACGAAGACAACCGCACGGCTTTGTATCTTGTCTGTTTGTTCTTCCATGAATGGGTCGTGGATGCACTCACGAATGCTGGCGCCAACGTCAATCGCCAAAACAAATCCGGGTGCACCCTTCCCGTGTGCTCGCAGGTTACAAAGTGGTGAAAAGTATTACGGCCACTTCTTACCAACATCAATTGAAAATACAATGCCTGATATGAACACCCAAAACCCAAGACCGCCGGCGTCAACTCCAAATGCTAGCTCTCAGACGCAGGCTCGTTGCGTCTAGTACTCCGAGTGTCCGTTCATCTGTGCGGATTGTCGATGAGAATCCCATCGCATTGACGGATTCCAGGGTTGCACTTGGCCAGTCACAAATCGCTGCCAGCTAGCTCATCAACCAAATGATCAGGAGGATATCGTGTTTGATGACGGCAAAGCCAATTTACCTGCTCACAGAGCGGTCGCTGTCTCGAAAGTCAAGCTGAATGAGTTCCAACGAATGACGGATGGAGTCAATCTTGCAGGTAGAGCATGCAATTTCATGGTGCGTCTAAGAAACGTTCATGTTACGACAAACAAAGGGTCCACGAACGCAGCAAAATACACATATGTGCTTGGCTATCGCGAAGTTGGTGACAATTTTGTTGAGGATCTGCGAGAAAGTGGACTGACTCAGCCTCTCGTTAACCACTTTACTCGTCTACTTTCACATTAATCTCGATAGTATCGTTGTTCATCCCCCAAAGCAGCTTCATTCGGGTACTGTACAATCGACCGAGCGAATATGGCTCCGGTAATGTCCTACCAGTACTCCACACAGTGCTCCAAACATAAATATTACGCTGACACGTCGACTCACCAACTACCTCGTGTGGCATTCGTGGCGTTGTGCAAGGCGTGTGTCACTGGATCGTTGTTGTCGCTGCCAATAATGTACCGTTTCCTGCATATCCATCGTCGTCGTGCCTAGTGATCCATATTTCACGCAACGGAATCGCATACCGATCTGTCTGAGCTGCTCTACATCAAACAACAACAACTACAACAACAACAACAACAACAACAACAACAACAATAAACAGCAAAAGGGAAGAAGGCGAGTCAACGTTCACGTCACTTCTTTTTTTTTTATTTGTTGTTGTTACCATAGCTTGATGTGACTTTCGACTTTCTGCATACGTGCATGCATGCATTTGTACACGCATGCATGCGTATGTGCGTATGTGCCATGCATGCTGGTTGACATGGAAGGAAGCACATATTGATTGATTCCTACTTCGTAAATACTGACTTTTGAACTATTGAACACATGCTAGTAGTACTGAACTCAGCGCCAGCGAGGGCGGACAGCAGCAGGAGCAGGAGCAGGAGCAGGAGCAGCAGTAGTAGCTGTACTGGGTTTGATCTTGTGTGTGTTCTTGGCACTGACGTAAGCTCTGGCACTAGTATTGGAACGCTTCACGGTCGTTTCCGGCTTCTGGCCGACAAGCGTCAACTGTGTCGACCGTGTCGACTGTGCCATCGCCTTGGCCTTGACCATCGCCTTGGACGCCTGCTCCTCGCGACGCCGACCCATAGATACGAAGTGTTGGCGCTGGAACTCCCGCTCCTCTCGCTGATGCTGGAGCTCCAGGAGGCGAGCGAGGAGGGCCCCACCCGTGTGGGAGGTAGCGTGGTCCGCCTTGTTACGAGCGAGGAAGCGTGCATACCGTGGCACACTGGAGTCATCCGCAGACTTCAACTGAGCTGTTGCGGTGGCTGTGGCTGTTGTCGTCATGTTCAGGGCCGCATTCGACTCGGGCTCGGGCTCCGACTTGGACTCGGACTCGGACTCGGACTCGGACTCGGACTCGGACTCGAAGTTGGACTCCGACTCGGAGTTGATGTTGTACACGTCCTCGACTTCAGTCTCGGCAGGCATGTCCGCATCTTCTTCGTACTCGCAGCGGTCCGAGTACTCCGACGAGTCTTCTTCCGAGAAGTCATCCTCGTCGTCGTCGAGGTCGATGTCGTCGAAGTTGAGCTTGCGCTGGACTGGCAGGTACTCGCCGTCCTCCGAGTCGGCGTCTTCTTCGCTCTCGTACGAGCCGCACTCGAGGTCGGTGTACTCGAGGCCGTCGTTTTCGTTTTCGTTTTCGTTTTCGATTTCGTTTTCGATTTCGATTTCGTAGTCGTCCTCGGCGAGTTCCGAGGAGGCGTAGGCGTCGCTGGTGTATTCGCTGGCGTGATCGCAGCAGTCGCCGTGGTTGTTGACGCCGTGGTAGTAGTAGTCGTCGTCGTTGTCGTGCTTGTTGTTGTTGTTGTTGTTGTTGTTGTTGTTGTAGCTGGCGCGGGTGCTGTCCGCGTCGAGCATGAACGGCACGTCGCCAGGGTTGTAGCAGTAGACGTGCTCGAACGCGAGTCGCTCCGAGTCGCTGTAGTAGTCGTCGTCGTCGGTCGTGTGTTCGTTCTCGTCGACGGTCGAGTCGACTTGTTCGCCTTGAGCTTCTTCTAGGGCCTGGAGCTTGACCGACGCGGAGGTTGGTGCCGCCAGGTCCTTGTGGAGGTCGTCGGCGAGGCTCTGGCTCGTCTTCGGGTGGCTCGAGGCCGCGATAAAGGCCGAAACGGAGGCCGAGGCCGTCGAGTGCGCGCGGACGGCGACGGGCGAGCGCGCGCGCAGCAGCAGCGCCGCGAAGCAGGCGACGGCGAGGGCTGTGAGCAGCGCGAGGGCGACGAGAGCGGCGCTCATGGTGGCGGTCGAGACAGGCGGTCGGTGGCTTGTCTGGGAGGTGGCAAAAAGGAAAGTGGCGCCGAGGCGGGTCAAAGGCAACTCGGATCGACTTGGTTTCAGTATGGGCCGATTCAAAAGGCGGCGCGAAAAAACCTCAGAGAAAGGGCCTGGAAATCGCCATTTCGAGGGTCAAAGTAGCGATTTGGCGCCGACGAAGCGCCTTCTTGGTCTCGCCATCGACTCTGCAGACGATCACTCGATCGCTCGACACGCGCGCTGCAACCAGCTGGTCGTCAAGATACGGACGGACGGACGGACGGACGGACGGACGGTCTGGGTCTGGTTGAAGTGGCATGTAGCCATGATCACGAATCGTACCTAGTCGGATGTGGCGTAAAAGTAAATATGGTCAGCTCGCCACAAATGAGCTGCCTGTCTTTCGCTTTAGCAGCGACTTGAGCCTCGGTTCATGCATAAAACGAGGCTCCCGACAAGCCAAGGACTCGATCCTTGTTCGGGAACGCCCAGAGTTGGCGAAAGAGTAGCACAAACCTAGTAATTCAGTCTTTAGTGTGCTCGCTGTGGCAAGATATGATCCGAGTCGTTGACCCTTTTGAGCGTCTCCAATTCGTTCACACAGTCGCGTCTTTTGTTCCATCGAGTCAAAGAGAGCTCAAATCATCTCATAATAGTCAAATCACGCCAACGCAGCTGCTTGAGGCCGTGAAGAAGGCACATACGTCGCTCAAGCTCAAATGGAGTCACACCCCATCGTCACCCTCCTCCACGCCACATCCGACTAGGTACGATTCGTGATCATGGCTACATGCCACTTCAACCAGACCCAGACCGTCCGTCCATCCGTCCGTCCGTATCTTGACGACCAGCTGGTTGCAGCGCGCGGGTCGAGCGATCGAGTGATCGTCTGCAGAGTCGATGGCGAGACCAAGAAGGCGCTTCGTCGGCGCCAAATCGCTACTTTGACCCTCGAAATGGCGATTTCCAGGCCCTTTCTCTGAGGTTTTTTCGCGCCGCCTTTTGAATCGGCCCATACTGAAACCAAGTCGATCCGAGTTGCCTTTGACCCGCCTCGGCGCCACTTTCCTTTTTGCCACCTCCCAGACAAGCCACCGACCGCCTGTCTCGACCGCCACCATGAGCGCCGCTCTCGTCGCCCTCGCGCTGCTCACAGCCCTCGCCGTCGCCTGCTTCGCGGCGCTGCTGCTGCGCGCGCGCTCGCCCGTCGCCGTCCGCGCGCACTCGACGGCCTCGGCCTCCGTTTCGGCCTTTATCGCGGCCTCGAGCCACCCGAAGACGAGCCAGAGCCTCGCCGACGACCTCCACAAGGACCTGGCGGCACCAACCTCCGCGTCGGTCAAGCTCCAGGCCCTAGAAGAAGCTCAAGGCGAACAAGTCGACTCGACCGTCGACGAGAACGAACACACGACCGACGACGACGACTACTACAGCGACTCGGAGCGACTCGCGTTCGAGCACGTCTACTGCTACAACCCTGGCGACGTGCCGTTCATGCTCGACGCGGACAGCACCCGCGCCAGCTACAACAACAACAACAACAACAACAACAACAACAACAACAACAACAAGCACGACGAAGACGACTACTACTTCTACTACGGCGTCAACAACCACGACGCCTGCTGCGATCACGCCAGCGAATACACCAGCGACGCCTACGCCTCCTCGGAACTCGCCGAGGACGACTACGAAATCGAAATCGAAATCGAAAACGAAAACGAAAACGAAAACGAAAACGACGGCCTCGAGTACACCGACCTCGAGTGCGGCTCGTACGAGAGCGAAGAAGACGCCGACTCGGAGGACGGCGAGTACTTGCCAGTCCAGCGCAAGCTCAACTTCGACGACATCGACCTCGACGACGACGAGGATGACTTCTCGGAAGAAGACTCGTCGGAGTACTCGGACCGCTGCGAGTACGAAGAAGATGCGGACATGCCTGCCGAGACTGAAGTCGAGGACGTGTACAACATCAACTCCGAGTCGGAGTCCGACTTCGAGTCCGAGTCCGAGTCCGAGTCCGAGTCCAAGTCGGAGCCCGAGCCCGAGTCGAATGCGGCCCTGAACGTGACGACAACAGCCACAGCCACCGCAACAGCTCAGTTGAAGTCTGCGGATGACTCCAGTGTGCCACGGTATGCACGCTTCCTCGCTCGTAACAAGGCGGACCACGCTACCTCCCACACGGGTGGGGCCCTCCTCGCTCGCCTCCTGGAGCTCCAGCATCAGCGAGAGGAGCGGGAGTTCCAGCGCCAACACTTCGTATCTATGGGTCGGCGTCGCGAGGAGCAGGCGTCCAAGGCGATGGTCAAGGCCAAGGCGATGGCACAGTCGACACGGTCGACACAGTTGACGCTTGTCGGCCAGAAGCCGGAAACGACCGTGAAGCGTTCCAAGACTAGTGCCAGAGCCTACGTCAGTGCCAAGAACACACACAAGATCAAACCCAGTACAGCTACTACTGCTGCTCCTGCTCCTGCTCCTGCTGCTGTCCGCCCTCGCTGGCGCTGAGTTCAGTACTAGCATGTGTTCAATAGTTCAAAAGTCAGTATTTACGAAGTAGGAATCAATCAATATGTGCTTCCTTCCATGTCAACCAGCATGCATGGCACATACGCACATACGCATGCATGCGTGTACAAATGCATGCATGCACGTATGCAGAAAGTCGAAAGTCACATCAAGCTATGGTAACAACAACAAATAAAAAAAAAGAAGTGACGTGAACGTTGACTTGCCTTCTTCCCTTTTGCTGTTTATTGTTGTTGTTGTTGTTGTTGTTGTTGTTGTTGTTGTTGTTGTTTGATGTAGAGCAGCTCAGACAGATCGGTATGCGATTCCGTTGCGGGAAACATGGATCACTAGGCACGACGACGATGGATATGCAGGAAACGGTACATTATTGGCAGCGACAACAACGATCCAGTGACACACGCCTTGCACAACGCCACGAATGCCACACGAGGTAGTTGGTGAGTCGACGTGTCAGCGTAATATTTATGTTTGGAGCACTGTGTGGAGTACTGGTAGGACATTAACGGAGCCATATTCGCCCGGTCTACACCAAGACCTGTCAGGTTCTGAAGCCCTTTTTCGTTTGTCGTAGTCCCCTTGGCGGCTGTTGCTGCCGATTGCAGTGGAATCTCGTGGTACAATTGTTTTGATGATATTCGTGAGAAGTTCTGCTCATGGATGTGAGGATAAAGAGTGCAATGATAGGCAAAATGTGTTTGGTGTTTGGCAAGACCGTTTGCGAATGTCAGTGAGTTTCATCATTGTAAATGCACAAGCGATGGTGCTCTTCAATAGCCTATTGGTCTCAGTGAGGAATGAATTGTCTGTCTGTCGCGAGTCTTAGTAGAATAAACAACACGTTTCAGTCAAGAAGAAAGCTCTCACAAGCTGTTGACATCGGTCAGCTCCAAATTTCCTTCAGAAGCTTGATTTATCGTCGCTCTGCATTAACAAAAGAGTCGATGTGGTGCAAGAGTGCTCGTAGTATTGCTGATCTAGATCTTACGTAGTGGCAGTTAAAAGGAATAAGTGGGATGAATGCTCAAGTCAACGATTAAGCAATGTGCATAATGGAACCACTTCCTATGTCATCACAGAATTCCAGATTTGTTTCAATGAATCAACGCAACATTTCAGCTCAAGTAGAAGTTATCCAGATAGGTCTCAACTTTTGTGTGCTGGAGTACTGCAGTGAGTTGAAGAGGGGGCCACAAATGCTCCGCAACCATCTCGGATCGCACCAACTTCAGCATGAAGCTCCTCCTCGATGCTGGAGCTGGATTTGAGGCGATTAGTGCGAGTGGAGTAACTCCATTGATGCTGGGTGCCTCAAACGGACATTGTGGAGTCGTGTGCATTCCAGTCGAGTCTGGAGCTGATACTCAATCGAGAAATGCAAGTGGTCAAACCATTGTTCAGACAATTGGTAGTATTGCAAAGAATAGTGAGATCGCGGTGGAGGCTATGAAAAGAAGAACGGAAACATCAGTCCAGTCAATCTTCGTGGCGGTAACCTCGAAGTAATCCCTGTACGCGCTAACAAAATGAATTTACACTCCACAGATCAGATCGGAGATCTCTCTGTGATCCAGATTTGGATGATTTTGGGTGCTCACAGGTGCAAATGTGAACGCAGTTGATGAGTGTGGGTGGATATCCCTCATGTATGCTGAATTTGTTTTGGCCATGAAGATGTGGTGAACACACTAATTGAAAGCGGTGTGAATATTGAGAGTACTTCGAGTGTCGACAACGAAGACAACCGCACGGCGTTGTTTCTTGTCTGTTTGTTCTTCCATGAATGGGTCGTGGATGCACTCACGAATGCTGGCGCCAACGTCAATCGCCAAAACAAATCCGGGTGCACCCCTCCCGTGTGCTCGCAGGTTACAAAGTGGTGAAAAGTATTACGGCCACTTCTTACCAACATCAATTGAAAATACAATGCCTGATATGAACACCCAAAACCCAAGACCGCCGGCGTCAACTCCAAATGCTAGCTCTCGGACGCAGGCTCGTTGCGTCTAGTACTCCGAGTGTTCGTTCATCTGTGCGGATTGTCGATGAGAATCCCATTGCATTGACGGATTCCAGGGTTGCACTTGGCCAGTCACAAATCGCTGCCAGCTAGCTCATCAACCAAATGATCAGGAGGATATCGTGTTTGATGACGGCAAAGCCAATTTACCTGCTCACAGAGCGGTCGCTGTCTCGAAAGTCAAGCTGAATGAGTTCCAACGAATGACGGATGGAATCAATCTTGCAGGTAGAGAATGCAATTTCGTGGTGCGTCTAAGAAACGTTCATGTTACGACAAACAAAGGGTCCACGAACGCAGCAAAATACACATATGTGCTTGGCTATCGCGAAGTTGGTGACAATTTTGTTGAGGATCTGCGAGAAAGTGGACTGACTCAGCCTCTCGTTAACCACTTTACTCGTCTACTTTCACATTAATCTCGATAGTATCGTTGTTCATCCCCCAAAGCAGCTTCATTCGGGTACTGTACAATCGACCGAGCGAGTATGGCTCCGTTAATGTCCTACCAGTACTCCACACAGTGCTCCAAACATAAATATTACGCTGACACGTCGACTCACCAACTACCTCGTGTGGCATTCGTGGCGTTGTGCAAGGCGTGTGTCACTGGATCGTTGTTGTCGCTGCCAATAATGTACCGTTTCCTGCATATCCATCGTCGTCGTGCCTAGTGATCCATGTTTCCCGCAACGGAATCGCATACCGATCTGTCTGAGCTGCTCTACATCAAACAACAACAACTACAACAACAACAACAACAACAACAACAACAACAATAAACAGCAAAAGGGAAGAAGGCGAGTCAACGTTCACGTCACTTCTTTTTTTTTTATTTGTTGTTGTTACCATAGCTTGATGTGACTTTCGACTTTCTGCATACGTGCATGCATGCATTTGTACACGCATGCATGCGTATGTGCGTATGTGCCATGCATGCTGGTTGACATGGAAGGAAGCACATATTGATTGATTCCTACTTCGTAAATACTGACTTTTGAACTATTGAACACATGCTAGTACTGAACTCAGCGCCAGCGAGGGCGGACAGCAGCAGGAGCAGGAGCAGGAGCAGCAGTAGTAGCTGTACTGGGTTTGATCTTGTGTGTGTTCTTGGCACTGACGTAGGCTCTGGCACTAGTCTTGGAACGCTTCACGGTCGTTTCCGGCTTCTGGCCGACAAGCGTCAACTGTGTCGACCGTGTCGACTGTGCCATCGCCTTGGCCTTGACCATCGCCTTGGACGCCTGCTCCTCGCGACGCCGACCCATAGATACGAAGTGTTGGCGCTGGAACTCCCGCTCCTCTCGCTGATGCTGGAGCTCCAGGAGGCGAGCGAGGAGGGCCCCACCCGTGTGGGAGGTAGGGTGGTCCGCCTTGTTACGAGCGAGGAAGCGTGCATACCGTGGCACACTGGAGTCATCCGCAGACTTCAACTGAGCTGTTGCGGTGGCTGTGGCTGTTGTCGTCATGTTCAGGGCCGCATTCGACTCGGGCTCGGGCTCCGACTTGGACTCGGATTCGGACTCGGACTCGGACTCCGACTCGGACTCGAAGTCGGACTCCGACTCGGAGTTGATGTTGTACACGTCCTCGACTTCAGTCTCGGCAGGCATGTCCGCATCTTCTTCGTACTCGCAGCGGTCCGAGTACTCCGACGAGTCTTCTTCCGAGAAGTCATCCTCGTCGTCGTCGAGGTCGATGTCGTCGAAGTTGAGCTTGCGCTGGACTGGCAGGTACTCGCCGTCCTCCGAGTCGGCGTCTTCTTCGCTCTCGTACGAGCCGCACTCGAGGTCGGTGTACTCGAGGCCGTCGTTTTCGTTTTCGTTTTCGTTTTCGTTTTCGATTTCGATTTCGATTTCGTAGTCGTCCTCGGCGAGTTCCGAGGAGGCGTAGGCGTCGCTGGTGTATTCGCTGGCGTGATCGCAGCAGGCGTCGTGGTTGTTGACGCCGTAGTAGAAGTAGTAGTCGTCTTCGTCGTGCTTGTTGTTGTTGTTGTTGTTGTTGTTGTTGTTGTTGTTGTTGTTGTTGTAGCTGGCGCGGGTGCTGTCCGCGTCGAGCATGAACGGCACGTCGCCAGGGTTGTAGCAGTAGACGTGCTCGAACGCGAGTCGCTCCGAGTCGCTGTAGTAGTCGTCGTCGTCGGTCGTGTGTTCGTTCTCGTCGACGGTCGAGTCGACTTGTTCGCCTTGAGCTTCTTCTAGGGCCTGGAGCTTGACCGACGCGGAGGTTGGTGCCGCCAGGTCCTTGTGGAGGTCGTCGGCGAGGCTCTGGCTCGTCTTCGGGTGGCTCGAGGCCGCGATAAAGGCCGAAACGGAGGCCGTGGCCGTCGAGTGCGCGCGGACGGCGACGGGCGAGCGCGCGCGCAGCAGCAGCGCCGCGAAGCAGGCGACGGCGAGGGCTGTGAGCAGCGCCACGGCCACGCAGGCGACGAGGGCGAGGGCTGTGAGCAGCGCGAGGGCAATGAGGGCGACGCTCATGGTGGCGGTCGAGACAGGCGGTCGGTGGCTTGTCTGGGAGGTGGCAAAAAGGAAAGTGGCGCCGAGGCGGGCCAAAGGCAACTCGGATCGACTTGGTTTCAGTATGGGCCGATTCAAAAGGCGGCGCGAAAAAACCTCAGAGAAAGGGCCTGGAAATCGCCATTTCGAGGGTCAAAGTAGCGATTTGGCGCCGACGAAGCGCCTTCTTGGTCTCGCCATCGACTCTGCAGACGATCACTCGATCGCTCGACCCGCGCGCTGCAACCAGCTGGTCGTCAAGATACGGACGGACGGACGGACGGTCTGGGTCTGATTGAAGTGGCATGTAGCCATGATCACGAATCGTACCTAGTCGGATGTGGCGTGGAGGAGGGTGACGATGGGGTGTGACTCCATTTGAGCTTGAGCGACGTATGTGCCTTCTTCACGGCCTCAAGCAGCTCCGTTGGCGTGATTTGACTATTATGAGATGATTTGAGCTCTCTTTGACTCGATGGAACAAAAGACGCGACTGTGTGAACGAATTGGAGACGCTCAAAAGGGTCAACGACTCGGATCATATCTTGCCACAGCGAGCACACTAAAGACTGAATTACTAGGTTTGTGCTACTCTTTCGCCAACTCTGGGCATTCCCGAACAAATATCGAGTCCTTGGCTTGTCAGGAGCCTCGTTTTATGCATGAACCGAGGCTCAAGTCGCTGCTAAAGCGAAAGACAGGCAGCTCATTTGTGGCGAGCTGACCATATTTACTTTTACGCCACATCCGACTAGGTACGATTCGTGATCATGGCTACATGCCACTTCAACCAGACCCAGACCGTCCGTCCGTCCGTCCGTCCGTCCGTCCGTATCTTGACGACCAGCTGGTTGCAGCGCGCGTGTCGAGCGATCGAGTGATCGTCTGCAGAGTCGATGGCGAGACCAAGAAGGCGCTTCGTCGGCGCCAAATCGCTACTTTGACCCTCGAAATGGCGATTTCCAGGCCCTTTCTCTGAGGTTTTTTCGCGCCGCCTTTTGAATCGGCCCATACTGAAACCAAGTCGATCCGAGTTGCCTTTGACCCGCCTCGGCGCCACTTTCCTTTTTGCCACCTCCCAGACAAGCCACCGACCGCCTGTCTCGACCGCCACCATGAGCGCCGCTCTCGTCGCCCTCGCGCTGCTCACAGCCCTCGCCGTCGCCTGCTTCGCGGCGCTGCTGCTGCGCGCGCGCTCGCCCGTCGCCGTCCGCGCGCACTCGACGGCCTCGGCCTCCGTTTCGGCCTTTATCGCGGCCTCGAGCCACCCGAAGACGAGCCAGAGCCTCGCCGACGACCTCCACAAGGACCTGGCGGCACCAACCTCCGCGTCGGTCAAGCTCCAGGCCCTAGAAGAAGCTCAAGGCGAACAAGTCGACTCGACCGTCGACGAGAACGAACACACGACCGACGACGACGACTACTACAGCGACTCGGAGCGACTCGCGTTCGAGCACGTCTACTGCTACAACCCTGGCGACGTGCCGTTCATGCTCGACGCGGACAGCACCCGCGCCAGCTACAACAACAACAACAACAACAACAACAACAACAAGCACGACAACGACGACGACTACTACTACCACGGCGTCAACAACCACGGCGACTGCTGCGATCACGCCAGCGAATACACCAGCGACGCCTACGCCTCCTCGGAACTCGCCGAGGACGACTACGAAATCGAAAACGAAATCGAAAACGAAAACGAAAACGAAAACGACGGCCTCGAGTACACCGACCTCGAGTGCGGCTCGTACGAGAGCGAAGAAGACGCCGACTCGGAGGACGGCGAGTACCTGCCAGTCCAGCGCAAGCTCAACTTCGACGACATCGACCTCGACGACGACGAGGATGACTTCTCGGAAGAAGACTCGTCGGAGTACTCGGACCGCTGCGAGTACGAAGAAGATGCGGACATGCCTGCCGAGACTGAAGTCGAGGACGTGTACAACATCAACTCCGAGTCGGAGTCCGACTTCGAGTCCGAGTCGGAGTCCGAGTCCGAGTCCAAGTCGGAGCCCGAGCCCGAGTCGAATGCGGCCCTGAACATGACGACAACAGCCACAGCCACCGCAACAGCTCAGTTGAAGTCTGCGGATGACTCCAGTGTGCCACGGTATGCACGCTTCCTCGCTCGTAACAAGGCGGACCACCCTACCTCCCACACGGGTGGGGCCCTCCTCGCTCGCCTCCTGGAGCTCCAGCATCAGCGAGAGGAGCGGGAGTTCCAGCGCCAACACTTCGTATCTATGGGTCGGCGTCGCGAGGAGCAGGCGTCCAAGGCGATGGTCAAGGCCAAGGCGATGGCACAGTCGACACGGTCGACACAGTTGACGCTTGTCGGCCAGAAGCCGGAAACGACCGTGAAGCGTTCCAAGACTAGTGCCAGAGCCTACGTCAGTGCCAAGAACACACACAAGATCAAACCCAGTACAGCTACTACTGCTGCTCCTGCTCCTGCTCCTGCTGCTGTCCGCCCTCGCTGGCGCTGAGTTCAGTACTAGCATGTGTTCAATAGTTCAAAAGTCAGTATTTACGAAGTAGGAATCAATCAATATGTGCTTCCTTCCATGTCAACCAGCATGCATGGCACATACGCACATACGCATGCATGCGTGTACAAATGCATGCATGCACGTATGCAGAAAGTCGAAAGTCACATCAAGCTATGGTAACAACAACAAATAAAAAAAAAGAAGTGACGTGAACGTTGACTCGCCTTCTTCCCTTTTGCTGTTTATTGTTGTTGTTGTTGTTGTTGTTGTTGTTGTTGTTGTTGTTGTTGTTTGATGTAGAGCAGCTCAGACAGATCGGTATGCGATTCCGTTGCGGGAAACATGGATCACTAGGCACGACGACGATGGATATGCAGGAAACGGTACATTATTGGCAGCGACAACAACGATCCAGTGACACACGCCTTGCACAACGCCACGAATGCCACACGAGGTAGTTGGTGAGTCGACGTGTCAGCGTAATATTTATGTTTGGAGCACTGTGTGGAGTACTGGTAGGACATTAACGGAGCCATACTCGCTCGGTCGATTGTACAGTACCCGAATGAAGCTGCTTTGGGGGATGAACAACGATACTATCGAGATTAATGTGAAAGTAGACGAGTAAAGTGGTTAACGAGAGGCTGAGTCAGTCCACTTTCTCGCAGATCCTCAACAAAATTGTCACCAACTTCGCGATAGCCAAGCACATATGTGTATTTTGCTGCGTTCGTGGACCCTTTGTTTGTCGTAACATGAACGTTTCTTAGACGCACCATGAAATTGCATGCTCTACCTGCAAGATTGACTCCATCCGTCATTCGTTGGAACTCATTCAGCTTGACTTTCGAGACAGCGACCGCTCTGTGAGCAGGTAAATTGGCTTTGCCGTCATCAAACACGATATCCTCCTGATCATTTGGTTGATGAGCTAGCTGGCAGCGATTTGTGACTGGCCAAGTGCAACCCTGGAATCCGTCAATGCAATGGGATTCTCATCGACAATCCGCACAGATGAACGGACACTCGGAGTACTAGACGCGACTTGTGTCTTGGAGTTAATGGTTGAATAGTTGCTTTCGACTTCAATTTCGCACTTCTTGGTTTTTGTTGCAGTTCTTACACTCAATCAAAAAATCTGCAGATATACGTCCACCAACTCCACGCTAGCTTTGGCATCGATAAGCAACCATGCCACAGCTTGATGCTCAGCATTTATCGCCTGGTGTAATGGGGTTCACTTAAGTTTGTCAGTCGCATCCACCTTGGCGTTGGCAACAATCTGCATCCGTATCACTACGTCATGACCCATGTCCGCCGTACAGTGTAGTGGTGTATGTCCGTTTTTATTGACTGCCTCCGTATAGACGTTTCGACTGATTAGCTTCGCACAGCAGCAGCATTTCCTTTCCTTACTACTGTGTGCAGTGCTGCCGAGTGCATCTTGTTAATCGCTGCTTTTCCCGTCTCTTGGATGCCTTCCAACTGGCGGTACCGATGTCTTGAGGAGCGAAGGGTGAACTTTCAAAATGCACCCAGAGGTCGGTGCAGTTGCTACCCATTGGGTTGAGAGTGATTGAGCTGTGGAAAACATGCATCATTGCACTACAATACACCACTGCAGCAACATGCAGCTTTGGATTCAGAGTGTCGCTTCGTTAGCCCCTCGTTTCTGAACAAAGCAAAGCTCACGCACCCAGGGACATTGCCAGAGCCTCGACAGTCCGCTCCTTTAATTGTGAATCTTTTGCCTAGGACAAAGCTACCAACAGCGGCCAAGCTTTCAATACCCATAGGCTTATCCAGG
>JANFNE010000028.1:788752-820771 GCA_024867545.1 Phytopythium helicoides | reverse complement strand
TGCCCGTCAATGCCTCCAACCGGTGCGCACGTCGTTTGACAAGCTTCTGTCTGCTATCAAGTCTCACATTCGACTGACCGCAGGAACCAGCAGCGCGTGCTCGTTCCTGGAGCGGGTCTGGGCCGACTAGCACTCGAAATCGCTGCAAAGGGTAGGGTTCAATGGAAGGCATCTCGCTGAAGTCCTCTAACTCTCAATGGGACGCAGGGTACGCGACGCAGGGCAACGAATTCTCCTACCAAATGCTCTTCGCCAGCAACTTTATCCTCAACTGGTAGGGCGTCTCTGCGTGGAGGTGGCACTGTTATATGCCTGCTAACACTAAATGAAAGGGTGACGCAAGCGGGCGAGATTGAGATCCACCCGTGGATCCACAATCCGTCAAACGCCATGACCATCACAGACCTGCTGCGGCCCGTTTCCATTCCGGATGTGTCAGCCGCCCAGGTTCTTGGACTCGACAAGGGCAACCAGCCCGACTTTTCCATGTGCGCCGGTGAGTTCCTTGAAGCATACGCCAACGACAAAGGTGCGTTATCATCAAGAGCCAAGGAGATAGCTCGACACTAACACCACCGAGCACTCAGAGTGCTGGGACTGCATCGTTACGTGCTTCTTCATCGATGCGGCCCCCAACGTGATCGAGTACATTGCCGCGTTCGAGAAAATGCTCAAACCAGGCGGATACTGGATCAATCTGGGTCCGCTGCTCTATCACTGGCAGGACGGTGCTGGCGAGGCCGACGAGCGCTTCGAGCAGTCGATCGAGCTCTCGTTCGAGGAGATCAAGCACGTCATGGGCACCTTCAACTTCCGTGTGCTGGTGCGTGCGCTGTGTGCATTGGGGTGTATCTGGGAGCTCGCTCATCAATGGTATGTATTGCAGAAGGAATCGCAGCGCGAGTGCCACTACACCAACAACGTCAAGAGCATGATGCGAACGGTGTACAACTGCGTGTTCTTCACTGCCGTCAAGGACGCCCCTCGCTCGTAACCGTCTCTGTCTGCTGGCGAAGGCTGCCGTCAATAGACCTTCCTTTCCCCCTCCTCCTTCTTCTTCTTGTAAATAGCGCGCGCTCTTGGCCGGTCGCTTCTCCAGGCTGGGACACCCGATCACTCGAGGTCATCGTCGTCGAAGTCGTCGGCCAGCGGTTTGAGCGCCGCCGTGTGCACGGGCGCCTCGCCTCCCACGCGCTCCATCTCTGGTGCGTCCATCTCCATGTCGCGCTCCATCTGCATCTTGAGCCGCGCCTGCAGCGCCGCGGCCGACGCGCCGTGCGGCGCCTGTGTGGGGCGGCGCGGCGGCGTCTCCATGTCTTCTGGGTTGGATCTGAAGTGTCGGTGAATTCCTCGCAAGAATGGGGAAAGATACATGTCTATTTGGTACTATATATAGATTATATGAATCTATATACGTATATATTTAGTAGTAAATGGTCATATTGGGGGAAAATCTGCTTTTCGCACCCGCGATCTTGCCAAGCGAACACTAGAAGGAAGGGGGAAGCTAGCTAACCACGCGAGAATGGACCGGCTGCAGCGGCTGTTCGGGAACCTACCGGGCCTGCCGGGCCAGGGCGGCGCGGGTATGGACGGCCCGCTCGTGGACACGGCCGAGAAGGTGCACATCTCGTCGCTAGCGCTGCTCAAAATGCTCAAGCACGGTGCGTAACGCGTCCGCGGTCGAGGAGGCGAGCGGGCTACTGACGGCGACCGCAGGCCGCGCGGGCGTGCCCATGGAGGTCATGGGGCTCATGCTGGGCGAGTTCGTGGATGATTACACGGTCAACTGCATCGACGTGTTCGCCATGCCGCAGAGCGGCACGGGCGTGAGCGTCGAGGCCGTGGACCCCGTCTTCCAGATGAAGATGCTCGAGATGCTCAAGCAGACCGGCCGCGCCGAGATGGTCGTGGGCTGGTACCACTCGCACCCGGGCTTCGGCTGCTGGCTCTCAGGTGTCGATATCAACACGCAGCAGAGCTTCGAGGCGCTCAACCCGCGCGCCGTGGCCGTCGTCGTCGACCCCATCCAGAGTGTCAAGGGCAAGGTCGTCATCGACGCCTTCCGCCTCATTAACCCGCAGCTCATGATGATGGGCCAGGAGCCGCGCCAGACCACTTCCAACATTGGACACCTCAACAAGCCGTCCATTCAGGCGCTCATCCACGGCCTCAACCGCCACTACTACTCGATCGCGATTGACTACCGCAAGAACGAGCTCGAGGAGCAGATGCTCATGAACCTGCACAAGAACACCTGGAGCGACGGTCTCGTGCTTACCAAGTTTGAGGACCACTCGGCGGCGAACGAGGAGACGGTCAAGTCGATGCTTGCGCTCACCGAGCAGTACAACAAGCGCGTGCAGGAGGAGGAGGAGAAGACACCGGAGGAGCTCGAGGTGCTGAACGTCGGCAAGCTCGACCCCAAGAAGCATCTCGAGACGGATGTGTACGATCTCATGGCGCTCAACACGGTGCAGTGCCTGGGTGCGATGCTCGACACAATCGTCTTTTAGGCTCGCAATTTGGCTCAGGACGGAGAAACGCCAAATGGAACGAGACCTCCGACTGAGGACAAGCATTTACAGTTCGAAGGATCGTGTTGACGAGTTCCTTTTTCTGGTGTGTTTCTATCGGTTCCTACATGGCTTGTGTGTGTACGTGGTGACAGCGCCCGCATAGATATGGACTTGATTGCGCGGCGCCGAGTCTATCTGCCCTGATCGCGCAGCTCATCGACCTTGACCGGCCGGTTTTCGGCAAGCGACTTGTTGGCCGCGAGCGCGAGCAGCAGCGCCTCCCGTCCGTCGTGACCACCAACGGGCGGAGCAATCGTGCCTTCAGAGGCGCAAACCCGCAGGAACTCCTCCATCTCGGCCACGTACGCGCCCATGTAGCGCTCGAGGAAAAAGTGGAGCGGTAGGTCGCGGCGCACGCTCTCGCCCGTGGACACGACAACTGAGTTGGCGTAGTTGTTATCGCACGAGACAGAGCCCTTGGAGCCGAGCGCTTCGACGCGCTGGTCGTAGCCGTACGCTGCCTCGCGCGAGTTCTCGATGTAGGCAAGCACGCCGTTCTTGAACTTGAGCAGCACGATGGCCGTGTCGATGTCGCCCGCCGCCGCCACATCGGCGTTGGTGGTCTGCGCCATGGCGAAGACCTCGTCCACGTCGGCGCCGATGAGGAAGCGCGCCATGTCGAAGTCGTGGATGGTCATGTCTCGGAAGAGCCCGCCCGAGGCCTTGAGGTAAGCAAGCGGCGGCGCGCCGGGGTCGCGGCTGGTGATGCGCAGCATGTTGAGCGCGCCGACCTCTCCGGC
Source organism: Phytopythium helicoides (assembly GCA_024867545.1). NCBI lineage: Eukaryota > Oomycota > Peronosporomycetes > Pythiales > Pythiaceae > Phytopythium > Phytopythium helicoides. The sequence goes on along the minus strand of JANFNE010000028.1, from coordinate 817,452 downwards.
GTCGATGGCTCGCTTGACGCGCGCGAAGTTGGCGTCGAAGCGGCGGTTGAAGCCGATCATGAGCGTGACGCCGGCAGCCTCGACGGCCGCGAGCGCGCCGTTGACGACCTCGAGGCTCAGATCGATGGGCTTCTCGCAGAAGATGTGCTTGCCCTGCGCGGCCGCCTCGATGATCTGCGGCGCGTGCAGCGCCGTGGGCGAGCAGATGACGACGGCGTCCACCTCCGGGTCGCGGATGACGTCGCCCGCGTCCAGCGTCCAGCGCGGGATGCCGAACTGCGCGGCCACGGCGGCCGCCGTGTCGCCCTGTGGATCGGCGATCACCGCCACGTCGGCACCCGCGCGCACCAGGCTCTGCGCGTGCACCTTGCCGATGCGTCCGGCGCCGATGATGCCCACGCGCAGCTTGTGTCTGGCGAGCGTCGGGGAGTTGAGCATGGCGGCAGAGGGCGGGCGGCGGTGGACGGAGTGCGTTTGACTTGGCAGTCGCGAGAATGACGCCTCGTCATGCACAGAACATCCGAGTCCGGCGCTGCCGGAGGTGGGTAATGGTTTAAGCGGCGTTACGCGTGGGTTCACACGGCATTTTTGTATGGAGCGGCGCCACGTCACTACGACGATGATTTGGGAGGCTCACGCGATGGAGCGCTTGAGTCAATACGTCAACCAACAGGTTACGCCGGGGTACGCGGCGAGGTTGCCAAGAGCATGAGGACGCCGCCGCGGATGAGGTGACGAGACGTCGAGCGTAGCATCGCGCCGGCCCACGCAGCGCCGTCGCCGTCTCTCGCGCCGCGGTCGATCGCTGGATTCCCCGCTTGATTGTGATCCGCCGCGTGTTGACGCCCCGCCTTTCTCCTTTTGGATCTGCCGCCAGACAAGCGCCGCGGTGCCTTCAAGAACGGCCGCCTAGACTGGCGACGCCGCTCTGGACTGGCGGGCGAGTATGGCAGGCGCAATCTGGACCGGCATTGGGCCTGGTGGCGTCCATGACGGACGCTGCTCCACGTACAAATAGGCGGGGGAGGTCCGCAAATAGCGCCTGGATGCAGTGCAGAGGCCGCTATCACCCAACTTGAGCGACGATTTGACCACTGCGATGCCAGCGGACAGCGGCGCGCTGCCGCGGCTGACCGACAGACCAGCGCCAGTGGACTCGTTTCGAGGTCGTGGGGGTCGTCCGCACGCGCTGAAGCGCTCGACTGGCTGGGGGACGCCGCGAGATCCAGCAGCACCAGCCGAAACCTCGTTGGAGGAATCGACGAGCGCCGAGAATGGGGTACTCTCCGCCGCCGAAGCGTACGCCGCGCTGTTGAGCGAACTCAATACGACGCCCGCAGCTCCCAATGAGCCAGCTCCAGCAACACCTGCGCCAGCAAATGACCAGGATGTGGCTCTTTCGGTAGAAAATGCGCTCGAGACGCTTGAAATGGTGCTGTGTGAGAACGACGCAGCCAGCGAGAGTTCGGGACGCCGCACTGCTCTGCTGGAGGAGCTAAAACGACGCCAGGCATCAGAAGAGCAGCAGCGCGAGCAAGCGCGACTCGCGAGCATTGAGCACATGATCGACACCATCCGCTTGCTCAATGAAGAGCTTGAGAAGGTCCACTCAGCGACTGAGGTGGTGCCTGCTGGGACAAAAACTCCTCCTCTGCCTCCTGTACGACAAGTTTCGCATGGCCACAGCGGACGGAATGGTGCGGATGGCGATGATGAGGGGCGAGACCGCAGCCGCCGTGCACTGCTCTCGCCGCGGTTATACGACTCGCCACTTCGTGGCCGATCCCACAAACTTCCGGGAGAAAATGAAGCCGCTTCTGTCCGATCCAATGCGCTGGCTAAACGTGCGGAGCAGCGGCTTGCTGCTCGTCAGACATTCTTACCTGACCGCCCAAGTGCTCTACCTTCCTCTTCATCTGCAATTGCCGCATCGAGCTTTGAGCTTTCGCCCTCCATCGATTCAATCGCGAGTCGCGAGGAAAAGCTGCGTACTCTCCTTGGAGAGTGTGGTCATTGGCAGCGAGAGTATGCTCAGATGCGCGACAAGGTGGTTGAAGAGAAAACACGGCAGGTTGCGCTGTTTCGACGTCTGGACGATGCACGACGCGAGCATCTCTCACAGATTGGCACGCTCGAGGCTGCGTTACGAGGCGCCCACACTGAAGTGGAGCTTCTCCGCACTCAACTCGCTCAGGCACGCGCAGCCGCTGGTCAGTTACAGCAACGAGCAGATGACATCGCTCGTCGGGCATGGGAAGAGAAACAGACTCTCGTGTGCTCGATTGCCGAGACTCGACACAAGTTCAAGGAGTGGAAAGAAGGCGAGGCTGCAACGCTGAAGGCAGCGCGCGATCAGGCTGTACACAATCTCAAGACTGAGTATGAGCTCAAAATTGCGCGCCACCACGAAGAGAAGCAAAAGTTGCGAGACAAGGTCAAGGATCTGGAGGTGTCTTTGCGCTTACTGCAGAGAGACCGGCATATGTCCGCTGTGGAGCTGAGTCAGCGAAAGAGTACGATCTTGGGTACTGGTAAGGATGGCATCCCTCTTCTCTTGCCCATGTCCCCTGTCCCCGCAAGCAGCGGAATGGCTGGAACGACCGCTGAGGCAGAGCTGATTGAAGCTCAAAGTCGTATCAAAGAGCTTGAGGCGCTCCTCGAGTATGCCAAAGAGTACCAAAAGCGCCAGGATAACGTCATCAAGGTGTCGGAGGCGACTATTTCACGGCTCATGCAAGAGCGTGATGTCGTGGCACTTGAGAATTTGTCACTCGAGTCCGGCGCATCAATGAGAGGCGGCATCGCTGTTGCAAGCTCGTTGTACAACGATAACGCCGAGTATGCGGGTTACGCACTCCGCAAGCCTCGTGAGTCCACGTCCTCGAAATCCAGGCGTCCGAGCGTTGCCACGACTGGACCACAGCCGAAAGGGAGTGTTATTGGGTTTTCAACTTCATCAGGGACAATTTCGGGGGCGTCGACGCACTCTTTGGCCACTGGTGGTGTTGAATCCTTGCTGGGGCGTCCTAATCTGCCAACACCCGTTCCAACGACGCCATTATCGGCGTCAACAACTCTTGGAACTAGTTCCAAGACATCTCTTGCAGGTTCGGCAGACCCAGAGAAGGAGATTTTACGACGTCAAAGCGTCGTATTGGCAGCCGAGATCGAAAAGTATCGTCAACTGGTTGTTCACTCGATGGACGAGATCCGGTCGCTTAAAGATCAGCGTCGGCGTAGCCACCAGAGCCTCGTCGCGACCGCCAACGGAGCGCTAGGGTTCATCTCTGTCAAGGAACAGTATCTCATGAGCGAGTTGTTGAAGGCTCAAGGTGAGATCGGAGAGCTCAAGCGGCGACTAGCAGCCAAGAAACGTAGCGGGTCCCATCGTGGACGTAAAGGTTCGTTCTTCGATGAAAGTGAAGAAGGCAATGCCGGTGACAGTGAGAATAGTGATGGCAGTAACAGCGACAGCAGCGACAGCGACAGCGACAGTTCCAGTGATGACGAGAGTAGCAGCAGTGACAGCAATACCAGCAGCCTGAATCAACTCAAGCGAGACTCGAGTGACAGTCGAAGCGCAGTCAACCAGGACCCCGTGCCATTCCTTTGCCAACCCGAAGATTCTGATTGTGATCACTGTGTATCAAACGAGTCTTCTCTGGAACTTGAAGCCTCAAAACTGGACAACAGCAACAACCAAGAGCTTGCAGCACCAAATCCACGTGTGGCGGACGAGGCTCCCATTGACCTTGCTACTAGTGGGGCTGTCCAAGTAATCCAGAAGCAGAGCAAGGTGTTCTTGGCACGCCGTGCATTTATCAAAAAGAAGCTTGCGATCGAGAAGATCAAGGCGAGATACCGCGGATACCTTGTGCGAAAGAACCTCGAAATGCTCGGCTGCAACGTATTGCCCATGTCGCCACGCCCCATGAGACCTGGCGGTCCCGCCAACGCTGTGTCTGAAGCTGCTCAGTACAAAATGCAGGTGGTGCCAGTCCACCACGAGACGGTGTGCGACTGTCACGGTCATGTGTTCAAAGTACTCATTCGCGTCTCCAAGGATCCGTCACTGGTTCAGATGCAGATGTTGCCATCCACTCAAAATGCGAGTCAGCGTCATTTGTTAGCTGACGCGGTTCCCGAGGAGACACATATCGTCACGTTCTCGCGGACAGCAACTCGCATCGCGTACTTTCACCTGTTCGAGGTCATTGCAGCTCTTCCGTACGAGGAGGAGACACTCATCCTTGAGCACACGAGTGAGTGTGAGATCGCTGCGATTGTCGCGTCGCTGCTGCGCGTTGTGCGCATCAGCGGCGAGTATAAGTTCATGATTGACCGCAAGATCGGAGTCAGCACCCAGAGTCCCTCGTCTCGGGTCGAGTTTGGGTATTCGTTGGCTGTACCTCAGACTGGGACGCTGTTGACGGAACTCCCAGTCGACCCCATGCTCCCTGTGACTGTGAAGCTTCATAATGGAGCTGTAACCATGCGAGACAGTGTGGACGATGAAGCGCAAGAGCGTACTCCGGAAGAGAGCCGCGATCTGGACTGCCTCATTCGAGACGCTCGCCTTCCTCCGGAAGAGGAAGTCCTCCCTCCCGACGCCAGTCCGTTGCCGGCTGCTACAGGGGAGATCCGCCTGCGCGAGAGCCGAAGTAGTGGTAATCTGACTGCGAGGCAGCTGCGGCGGCTCTCGCTCAACTCACTCGGCGTCATCCCTGAGCGATGACAGTGTGTCGATCCAATCCACCAGCGCTTGATCTGGTTGCAGCGTACCGTAGACAGAGATGGCTTCACTCTGGCGGAGCCAGCATTTCCGCTAATGAGGAGCTCGGCGACAACTGCAAGAATTAGTAGCTCCAAAATCTATTTGTGTAGATCCAGACCTACTTTAGCGTTTCTATTGTAATTTATGTTTCTTGTAAGGCTATGTATGCAAGGAGGGGTGATTGGCGCGCGTGCTCATGCGTCGCATGGCCATTGCCCAGCAGAGCGAATCGTTGGCGCCTCCGTCCGCCTGCGCTGGTGTCGCTGGGAGCCATGGGGCTGGACCTGCAGAGCCTGTCGCGGCGCGAGCTGCAGCTGCTGGCCAAGGAGTTCCAGCTGTGTCGCGGTAATGCCAAGTCGGACGTGATCCTGCAGCACGTGGTCGAGTTCATCTCGACGCACGCCGCTGATGGCGAGCAGCGCGTGCAGGCGGCGCTCGGGCTGCCGGTCGAGGGCGCGGCGGCGGCCAAGAAGACCGCGAGCGATGCTCTGGAGGCGGACGCCACCAGCAGCGACGCGTCCACGCAGGAGGAGAGCGAGGAGCCCGAGGAGACCAAGCCCCAGTCTGTTGCAAAGCCCAAGGCGTCTCCCGCCAAGACCACCCCTATCCAGACCGCCCCTGTCAAGACAACTCCTTCCAAAGCTACTACGGCCAAGGCTACTAGGGCCAAGTCTTCTCCTAAGCCCGCCGAATTGGCAGCCACGGCTGCCAAGCCCGCTGCATCCCCTGCCAAGGCATCCCCAACAGGCAAGCGAAAGCGTTCCGAGCCAGCTACCACTGCTCCGGAAGGCAGGCTACCAGCTCCCACTGCGGTGGATAAAAAGGTGGTCGCGACCAAGGACCAAGAGAACGTGAAGCAGAAGAGCGCGAGCAAGTCGGAGAGTACGTCTGCTCCTCCTCGCCGTGCGCTGGCATCGATTGAGAACGCATCGCCAGCGTTATCGGACGCACAGCCGACGCCAGCCGAGGTTGTCGCATTCGTGGAAGCCAAGGACGACCTGGAGTTTACCAAGGACGGACGCGTGCGCTGCTCGACCACGTCACATGAGATGAAGGCGGATCTGACCGTGATCAAGGAGCACCTGCGCGGCAAGCGATACGCGCGCGCGCGGGGGCTCAAGAAGTTCTCACTTGCCAAATACGCCCCCATGTTCAGCGCGCACCCGGACGAAAAGCAGGCGGAGCTGCTGGTATGGTGCAACGTGACCGAGTCGGCAATCGCGCGCTCTCGCGAGCAGATCGAGGCCCACATGGCCGGCCCACGGTACCAGAAGCAACTGCCCTTGTGGAAAGAAGAGCAAGCAGCCAAGGCCAAGGCCGAAGCCGAGGCGGCCGCGCGAGAGGAGGCCCGCAAGCTCGCTATCAAGAAGCGCCGGCTGGAGCGCGAGGCCGCAGCCGCCAGCGCCGACAAGCCAACAGCCAAGCGCACCAAGGGCTCGTCCTGAGCGTATGCCAGCTACATATAGCCGCTTCGATTATTTGCCACGCCGAACGGCGCCAGTCTGTTAAGAAGAATGAGAGCGAGAGAGAGAGAGAGAAAGATGACCCGTGTAGGTAGAGGTATTTGTCTTCGTGCTCGAAGAGCTTGACCCAGTTGAACCTGTCGTACAGCATGTCAAAACCGGTATTCTGTTTGCGGGGGTTTCCCCACATCTTACCCGCGCCATACTGAAAGTCTATACAGGAGAAAGTGCGCGCCGCCTCATTTTGAAAAGCGCGGAGCCCAGGCAGCCATGGAGTTCCTCGTGCCGCTGCACGCGCCGGACCTGGAGCTGCCCAAGGCCGACCGCTACCACGTGCAGACAGTGCACGCGTTTGACGACGTGCCGGTGGACGAGATGAGCCGACGCGTGCGGCAGCTGGAGGACCTGGTGCTCGGCAGTGACATGGGACTCGAGCTGCTGCGCGAGGACTGCCTCGACCTTACTTACAGCCTCGTCAAGTGCGTCATGGACCGCGGTGTATTTGCTTCATCGTGACGGAGATATGTAGCTGACGGTACACTGCAGGCGACTGCCGACGCTGGCCGAGCCCGTGCGCATGCGCGTAATCGAGATGCTCACGGCGTTCGTGGCCAACACGACGGACGGCGTGCTGGCCGCGCGCGTGGGCAGCGACCGGGAGGAGAGCGCGCTCTGCCGCAGCGCGTTCAAGGCTGCCGTATACTTTCTCATCACGGCCCTCTCGTCCGTCAGCCAGTTGCTACTGCAGGCCGAGAAAGATATCCTCAAGAAGGGAAAGGTGAGAGGACGGATCATTGGTTGTCTACAGGCTCTCGGGCACTAACCACTAGCTCACCATTACAGAAAAACCAAACATCCGCGATCAACCGCATCAACTGGTCCAAGGTGGTTGAGGTCGCCGTTCAGAAGCTGACTCGGTCCGTCAGCCCCGTCACGTTCGCCATGTGGAACATGAATTTACCTGAGGAGGTGCGAGCTTGCGTTATTCTCCTGTACTTTTTGTAAAAGGAAACCTGATCCTTGGGTTCATTGTTATACCAGGAATTTGCCATCCTGTATTGTAAGGTGGTGTTTCAACTGCTGGAAAACGCGTCCCTGTGTCGTGGCAAGACGTTGAAGCCAAAGCTTTACCATGTTTGTGGATCTCACTTTGCACTTGGGTGGTGTAGAAAATTCTGACTTTGCAATGATTTTTTCCATGCCGATATTCCAGCTCCTTGCTATGAGTCTTCAGAAGGTCCCTTCGATCCACATCTCAGTTGTGGCGTCGCTCATTGACCTTATCTACACACATGAGCACTTGAGTGCTCCGATTGCTGACCTCGTGGAGCTCTTGTACTTCAAATACGACAACTCGGCGTTCGCTTCAGATCTAATTAGCGAGATTGGAAAGTCATCGAGGGATTCTTCCAAGGATGTGGCTGGAACTCGAAACATTGCTGCGTTCTTGTCGACGCTGTCGTCTCTCACACCTGCTTTGATCGTTGGGAACCTGAGTTTCGTTCTGGCACTGCTAGATTCCGAGTCGTACCAATTGAGAAACGCTGCTGTAACGTGCATCGCCCAGATCCTACTTTGGAACTTCCGGCAGAATGGACGCCAAGCTCTCCTTCATTCTGAAGACGGTACGGAAGGAAATTCTCACAAAAAGCGTGGCAAGGAGCGCAGTGAAAGCAAGAGCGATGAATCTGACGACGAGTCCAGCGATGAAGAGGCTGGCGATGGTGATGAAAACCGATCTGAGCAACGTCAGCAGCCCTCATCTACCCGCACATTTTCCAAGTCAACTCGTGACCAGCTCCTTAGTGTGCTAGAGGACCGGATTCACGACATCAACTCGTTTGCACGCGGTCATGTCTTGAAGATGTGGACGACCCTTTGTGAAGAAGGTGCTCTACCAATCCATATGCTCAAGAATGTGACGCTAATGGCTGTTGGGAGGCTGCAAGATAAGGCTGCTGTCGTCCGACGACACTCTATCCATCTGCTTACGCTATTACTTGAGAGTAATCCTTTCATGGGGAATTTGGAACGCGATTTTTACGAGCAGAAGCGTGCTGACCTTGTAGAGGAGATGAAAAGGAAACGAGATGAAGTCATCGCTGGTGCAGAGAAGGAGATGAACGAAGGCCTTGATGAACTGAATTTGAGTGGGAGCGCTGCCAATGTAGAATCCAAGATGGACGAACCGATTGACGATGATAAAGCAGAGCAGCTCGAGAAGGAGCTACAGACGACTGCGAGACTCGTGCGATTCTACACGGACGCAATCGATTTTATTGAGGAATTTGAACTTCGTGCGCTTCCGCTAATGGGCCAGTTGCTAGGCAGCAAATCCGTGTCGGATGTGCTCGAGTCCATCCAATTCTTTGAGAAAGCTTACCGCTTGCACCTGGGGGCTGCTCAAGCTGGCATCAAGAAGATCTTGCCGCTTACATGGAGGGGTGATCCATCAATTCAAGAGCAGCTGTCAAATACATTTGTGGCGCTGTTTATTCGAATCGACCGTGAAGATTCTGATCGCAGCTCACCGCAATTTGTCGCGGAGAATTTGGTCAAGTTCCTTGATGAATGCACAGTTGCCGAGTATACTTGCCTCGAGCGTATCTTCGGCGAGCTGCACAAGAACAAAAAGATCCCGCTTGCAATCGTCAGCGCACTGTGGGATTTTGTTGACGAAACTTCGTATCCAGCGTCAGTTATGAGCAACGCCATGCTGCTTCTGAGTATGATTGCGAGTATCGATGACTCCATGCTGTTTTCCAACGACCGCCTCAACCAGATTCTCAACAATGGCTTTGGGGGCTTAGCATGCAGCTCCGACCCGTTGTTCCGCACGTTTGGTGCAGCGTGCCGCTTAGTTCAGTGTATCCAGCCGACTCCAAAAAACGAAAATGTGACACACAGCATGACACAGCAGCGAATCCAGCGCTCGAACCTTGATGCGACTGAACAAATCATCCTCCGTCTTCAGCGATTCCTTGCACTGGACTTTTTGACGGACAAAGGAATCGACGCCGACTGTTTGCACTCAACATGGTTCGATACATCGCAGCAGGCAATCGATGCGATTTTTGCCATCTGTGAGCGGCCAGAGGAAGTTTGTGGTGATGTCATCAAACATTTGTCTCTCCGGCTGTTCGAAAGCGAGAGCAATGATGTATCCCGTGTTGAGCTCGCCCATTTCTTTTTCGTCCTCGGACACTCTGTCGTGCGCGTAGCCATACACGTCGAGAAGTTGGCCACCAGCATCAAGAAACTGCGCGCCAGCCATCACCATGATCACGCTGGAAAGTCAGCGGCAGCTAAGACTGATGACGCGGGGGCTGGAGGAATAGAACCAGATGATGTTACCGCTATGGAAGATGAGCTCGGTGTTGCGGCGGAGGTTGAAGCCGAGGAAGATACTTACGTGAACAACATCATCCAGAAGGAGATTGCGTGTCGCAACCTGCTCGGTGCTTACAGCCCGCTCGTCTTGAGTGTATTGGTCGGCGACGTGGAAGAATTCAAGGGCGACAAGCTGTTGACAGAGTGTGCAGTTGTCGCTCTCAGCAAGTTCATGGCCGTATCTGACGAGTTTTGTGAGAAGCACTTGCAGCTGTTGTTTACTATTCTTCAGGAGTCTTCGTTGCCGTCTGTTCGCAGTGATCTAATCATTGCACTCGGCGATCTGTCGTTCCGCTTCCCAAATTTGATTGAACCATGGACGTCCCATTTGTACAATCGGTTGCGCGACGTGAACCTGGACGTCCGCAAGAACACAATTGTTGTGCTTTCACATTTGATCCTGAATGACATGATTAAGGTCAAAGCTCAGATCAGCGAGATTGCCATTTCTCTTGTCGACGAGAACGAAGCTATCCGCAACATGGCAAAACTGTTCTTCAACGAGTTATCGAAGAAGGGCAACAACCCGATCTACAACATGTTGCCAGACGCCATCGGCCAACTCTCTGTCAGGTTTGTGGATTTGTAACGTTGACAACCGATGTCGGCATATATTGTTTCTAAAGTGCTTTTGTGTGTGACAGCGAGCTGGTCTCCAACCAGGACTTCCAATCGATTGCGCGATTCCTGATCCAGTTCTTGACCAAGGAGAAGCAGATTGAGAGCATCGTCGAGAAGCTTTCGCAGCGCTTCCCTGCTTCAGTCAAAGCCCAACAACAGCGTGACCTGTCATTTTGTCTTGCGCGACTCCCGCATACGGAGAAGTCGCTCAAGTATCTAAACCAGAACCGCAAACTTTTCAGCGATGCACTTCACGACTCGGGAGTTGCTGAGAACTTCACGTACTTGATCAACAAAGCTCGTCGCGGCGGCCCGTCCGCATCGACGACTGCGGAGATGAAGGAAACTATCGACAAGCTGGACAAGTTCGTAACGGGCAAAAAGGAAGGGCAGGAAGAGGTAAGCAGCTGGATGTTTCTTCTCGAGTTTGATGACGTCGCATTTACCGAGGCGGCTGCATTGCAGGACGAAGCCATGGGTGATGCTGATGCAGGCGACCGATCTCCGCCAAAATCGCAGGCAAAGCGGCGTGGTAAGCAGCGCGGACGGCCTCCCAAGGCAAAAGCCGTGGCAGTTGTACCTCCCAAGCGCGAACGTGGTGCTCGCCGACAGGCGGCAACTGCGGCGCGAGCGAAGTCGGCCCGTCGTGCAGTTGAGGAAAGTGCTTCGTCGTCGGGTGATGACACGGATGAATGAACTGGATGCCAAACTCAGGGTATCTTTGTCGTGCTGAAGTTGCAAATGCCTTTCGGCCTGGTTTAGGTTGTTTCGAGTCACAACGGATCGGGTTGGGTTCACTCACGAACACCTCATGAAATAGATATATCAATCGCATACTCACCACTCCTAACTCCCAATTCCGTCTGAGATGAGGCTGGTGCATGCCGTCAACACACGCAAAACCTCGTCCGGATCGTCGAGGTAATACTGCGCTCGACTCACCTTCATCCCAACTGTGCACGTGTAGCAGTTGCTGCCCTGGACAACGTCAAACATGTCCTCGTCGGCGCGCTCATCCCCCACGGCCAAGATGAAGTCGAAATCGAGCGAAGTGAAGTACGGCGACTCGCTCTCATATTCGAGAATACGGCTCACTGCACGTCCCTTGTTCACACGCCACGGACGGACAGTCACGTACTTTTTGATCCGGCACATGACAACGCCCACAGGACGATCACGAAGCATCTGATCAAAATGCAGCTGCAGATCCTTGGCTTGCTTTAGCCCGAATTCTGGATCTGCATCCAAGAAGTGCCACGTGTAGCAACAGTCCTTGATGTCCAATAACGACCCTGGTGTGCGCTCTGTAAAGTGCTCGAGGATACTCTCCACTTCATCTTGCCACTCAAGTTCCACATCGCTGAACATACACTGCCACGACAGACTCACTGAAGCGCCTTCATCGCTGTTGCCCTCATCATCTAGCCCGGGAGATGAGACTCCCGTCCCAATCGAATCTTTGCGCGTGCTCGTGTCACCAGAGCTCATCGGAGCGTCTTCATCCATCGAAACCAGGCCACTGCTACCAGCTGGCTCCGACGAAGTCGAAGAATGTGGACCCTCACTTTTAGCTCCCGAAGATGGATGCTTTGCGGCGGGTCGGAACCAATAGCCGTGCTCTGCAGCAAGCCCCACGCGTGGTAAATGTCCAAACCATTCTTGCAGCCGCGTCTTGTTCCGTCCACTGATGATATACACCGCGTTATGGGGATCACTTGTTAGTTCTTCGAGACATGCAAGTAGCGTGGGTGGTGGTGCAGCGAGCTCGGCCATGCTCTGGTACGGAACAAGCGTGCCATCGTAGTCAAGCAAGAAGAGGCGGCGGCGGCTACGCTCATAGTATCCAAGCAGTGACGCCGTGTCGAGCTTGTCCAAGCGATTGTACTCTTGGGCGGTCGCTGCAGCCTGTGTTGTCACAGTTAAACTCACGCTTCTGTCTTTAAGCAATTGGCAAAGATTCCCAAACCTCGTTGAGGGCTGACATGATCCGCTGTGCCCATAGTGTCGACGTGTACGTGTTGACGTAGCGCGAGAGCTGCTGATGGCGAAGCCGCTTGGTCGTCGTACTCATGCGCAGCGCGGTGTCAATACTTGCGGCAACCTGTTCTGTGTGCATCGGGTTTACGAGCAGTGCGCCTTGAAAAGATGACGCACACCTGGCACATGAACCAAAACGCTCAGTCAATTAGAGCAGCATCCTCTTCCGGTCACAGCTATTGCGAACCCACCCAGCAAACTCGCTGTACACTAATACACCGTGGCCGTTCTTCTTCTGTGCAGCAATGAACTCCATCGCCTGGAGATTGATCCCTTCCTTAATACTGCTAATGATGGCTACGTCCGCGATGTTATACAGCGCCACAAGCTGGTTGTGGTCAATCGTGCGCTTCAAGTACCGCACCGGGCAATACTCGGCAGTACCAAAGCGTCCATTCACCCGCCCGACAAGCTGGTTAATGTGGCGATTCAGCATCTTGTATTGGAACGAAGCCGTTCGGCCAGCATCGCGGACCACCGCGTACAGCACAACGTTTCCCCGGTACTCGGGGTAGTGCAAAAGCAAATACTCCATCGCCTCGAGCATTTCAGGGATTCCCTTGCAAAAGTCGAGCTTGTGCACCCCGACCAAGATCTTCATGCCATTCTGGTGGTGCTCCTTGAGTCGAGCGATTTGCGTCTCCACTGCAGGCGTGATCTCGTACTTGGCGGGGTCAATACCCATCGGACAGATGCCGAGCGAGATGAGCCGCCCGTTGTACTCGATGCGGCTGGGCGACGACTCGAGGCCAAGCATACGTGTGCATGCGTTCAGGAAATGGCGCACGTAGTCGAAGTGGTTGAAGACGACCAGGTCGGCTCCTAGCACGCCGTGCAGCAGTGCCTCGCGCGATGGCAGCATCTGGAAGAACTCGGACGACGGGAAGGGGCAGTGGAAGTAGAAGCCACACGTCATGTCTGGGAATCGGCGTCGCAGCAATCCGGGCAGGTTCATGAGGTGGTAATCGCACACGAGAACGAGGTCTCCGTCCTTGTAGATGTCTGAGACGGCCTCCAGGAACTTTTGGTTGGCGGCGCAGTAGGCGTCGTACTTGTCTCCAAAGTTGTCGAGCAAGCGCGAGTCGGAGCGCTGCGGCAGCGAGTGGAACAGCGGCCAGAGAATGACGTTGCAGAACTGGTTGTGGAAGAGGTCGAGCGTCTCGCTGGGCAGGAAGACGGGCTGGCAGCCAAAGTCGGCGTCGAGCTTGCGGCGCACGCCGTCCTGGCTGGACTCGTCCACGACGGCGCCGGGCCACGAGACCCAGTGCACCTTGTTGCCGCGCCGCAGGTGATCGATGGCGCTGCGGAAGCCCGCGTCCGACGGGATGTACTGCCACGAGTCGTCCACGCTCGTCTTGACCATGCGCACGCAGCGCCGCACCGAGCACACGATGATCTTGTTGGACTCACTGGCCATGGGCACCGGCCCCAGGCTGCGCGCGGCCGGCGCGAAGCGCTGCGAGTCCTGCCGCACGGCTGCCAGCCGCCGGTGCAGCTCGTGCAGCTGGTCCAGTAGCGAGCCGTCGCCCAGCGTCGAGGCCTCGGCGCCAGCCTTCATCTTTCTCGGCAACGGGAGCAATGACGTTGAGCAGCAACGGTTGTATCCCGGCGTTGGGAGACCTTCGCGAGACACTGCATGCGACGAAATTGCGGTGCTTGGACCAATCAGGAAGGGGATTTAGAGATCGAAGAACACGATTGGCTGAAATACCGATCACCTTCTCGCATTGAGCTCTCCAGCTACGTCGAAAGAGCTGTGGGCTGATAACGTTCCTGTTATTCATCACGCAATGCGTAGTCCGTTGAGATGGCTTTTGTGCATGCCTACTGTTTCTGGCGCGACGCAGCAAGCAGCAAGAGATGTTATGTACTGCAATTATATGTTGGGGCCTTCGGGGCCATGCTGTACGCAATCTTTTGGTGGCTCATTTGGGTAGCAACAACAGTCTAGAGTTTGTTTGGGTTTTTTGTGGACGGCTATTTTGCAGAAGCTGTAGATCATGCATGTTATAGCTCGTGAAGTACCACAGCCTCGACATTATGAAACGCTGTCATATTGGTGACGCGCTTGCTACTGCTGGAGGAGATGAAAGTAAGTATCAATGAGTGGGTGTGGATGCCACGCGACAACTGCAAGCCACTTCGGCAATTTCTAGTTATGGCGCAGTGTGGACGGTAAGAAATGGAGTCACATTGATAGTTCTGGATGAGCGACGCAAGGTGTCGCCAAGTCAACAACTTGGATCATCAGCACAGTACTATCCGCTAGCGTCCTCAATGACGAGCCGCACGTTCCTACCAGGTCTTTTCCTCCGACTCAGTAGGTAGCACTACATTTAAAAAGGAATTCTTGGCTGGTACAAGCCGCTCTTTGATGGGGCGCAAGAGAGTAGAGATTCGCTCCTGTTATTTTGAATCCGGTCGAGCTATTCGGAATCCTGATTCAGGATATAAGTGCGATGCAAACTAGCGAGAAGCCAAGATCCTAACGAAAAAGAATAGCATGTATTATTTCGCTGTGTATGTACCTACTCTCTGTCTTCTGTGAGTTTGCGATTGAACAAAATATAGGCGTACCGAACCCACCCCTCGCGTTGTGTTCCCTTTTGGCAAGGTTCTTTCCCTATACGCCGGGTTGCACAGGTATGAACAGGGTTCAACAGGCAACACACACCGCTCTGCTGGCTACGAGCAAGCCAGCGATCTGCACTCGAACTCTCCATGCCCTCAGCTAGCGAGTTGATGACGTACACAAGTACTACACGGGAGCTGATGGATCGAAATCCCTCAGTTGAAGGGTCTTTCGCCACACTACAGGCGCACACACAGGGCCACCAAGCACTCCAAACTCTCGGCCTGACCTTGGACACAACCACGACACTCAATGTGCGTTTATGCAGCCAGCGGTCATATCCAGCCCACACCCACGAATCACCTTGCGCGTCGGGCTTGGAAAATTCCGCTCTGTATTTGTTACTTTATCGCTTCATCATCTCCCTACTGTCTCCTATAAAAATGTAAGCATACAAATCCTACTTCTACTGAGCAGTCCCATCCGACCGGCAGCTGTAACTCTTCATTAGTCCCCGGGTTGTTTGACTTGACTCAGTAAGGGCAGCTTGGATGACCTTCTGAACACCGTTCCGCATATCCGAATCCAGATACACAGACTGCCGTCACTAGTTAGTTGTCACCGTGGGCTGTACACAACCCTCCACTGACTGGTGTACCCGGCTACTGGCACCACCAAGCCGCCACCTGATGGGGTAGTCGCTTCACCACCGACTGGTGTACCCGGGTCTTCAAGCGACTCAGACACCGCTTGTTAGCTTGTACCCTGGTCAGAATTGTAATTTACTTCACCACAATCGCGCGGTGTGCCCCGACGCGTATCACACGGTTCACCACGACGACCGACACAGACTGCGAGATCAGCCGCTCTGTCAGCGTTACATTTACAAGTGACTGGACAGCATGCCGACGAAGAACCCGTTCTTGATCGCGAACTTTGGCAGCGCCTGCTTCAGCAGGCTCCCGTCGCACTAGTGGCAGACCTGGATGTACTCGTCGCGATAGATGCCGCGCTGCAACAACAGCATGGTTTCTAAGCACGTGAAGAACTCGGAGGAGTTGTACTCGGCGGCAAGCTCCGCCGACAGCTATTCGCTACCAATGTCGAGCTACCAATGCCGAGCAGCGCGCGCATGGCGCGAATGCTCTGCACGCCGGAGCTGGGTCAATAGCTGGTTGCCCGCACCGCTGTTCGGCGTCGAGTACCATGCCTGCCACTAACCAGAACGCGGCGCTCGGAAATGCGTGCACGCAGACCAGGAAGTGTAGCTCGGGACAAATTAATCAAAGCGATCAAAGTATGACGATGATAAAAATCTCGGGGTGGCGTCGCACCGAGCGAGGTGGCTTTGCACATCTCGCTCAGCAACGCAACATTCCTGCAAAGCGGCCAGTTGGGTGATTGCCTACCCTTCGCCCGATACGGCTCCCGAGACGAGGAACTGGCCCATTGTGGTCTGCACCACGCGCTTTCTCGCCCGCTCGTTGATGGTCGATGGCGCTTGCCTCCGCTTCGCTTCCTCGCGGCAATCACGCCTCAGCTGTTCACGAACTCGCAAAGGCCGTCCGCTACCCACTGCTCAGAAAACGTCCAGTTAGTCCCTCCAATCGTCCTTGAAAGACGGATCATCCGACCAACCTCGCTGTCGGCACAGTGCAACCTGTAGCCGGCGGTCACCTCCTCGCCCACTGGTATGTCATGAACGACAAAGACGCCACACCGCTCGTGGCTGCAGACTCTCCATTTCTCGAACGGACAGTTGAGCACGCACGAGTGGTCGGCAAAGCGCACGCGTCCGTCGAGGCGGGCGTGGCGATAACGCTCGTGCAGCATGCTCTGGTACGCTTGCACGAACGCGCACGCGTCGTCAGCAACGTACGATGGATGCACCTCCGAGAGTGAGCAGTGTTGTCTTGCAAGCGGATCGCAGCCTCGCTGTTGTGAGTACCTCGCCGACGTACTCGCCGACGTACCAGCTGGCGTCGACGCGCTCGAGGGCGGCGAGATCGACTCTTTTCCGGCCGTAGTCGATGACTGCTGTCAGTACCGAAGATCCGAGATGAAACTGGCATTCCCGTCGGCACGGGCAACGCTCGACGGCGCACTTAGCGGATCTGGTCAATCACCGCGTTAGCTAGTGTCACGGAGCGCAGCTTTGAATCCATCCTTGGCGCACCAAGCGATTACTGTAGCTGTCGTCGATGCACCCGCGTCCAGTCGCCGCGAAGACTACACAATCGCACACCGGAACGCCGTTTTGCGCATGTACACGTGATGTGTCCTTACGCTCATCAACACGCAGCTGCGTGTTAGAGTAACGTGCGCAGCAGCACATGCGGAGCAGGACTTGATTAGTCGCTTGCCACCAACACTGACGTTTGCCTCGATGATATGGACTGACTGGAACGCCCGCTCGACGACTGTGGTTGCGCAATAGCCACCAACTGCTCGCTCATCGACACTTGCCGAGACAAACGGCGATGCGCAGAGAGTGACCCGCCCCCAATAGACCCGGCGAGCTGGTCTCTTGTTCGGATCTGTAATGTGTGTGATAGCCTCAGCCATGATTACGACACCGTTCTCCACATTCCCCGTCGCCTTTGATCCTTCTGTCAGGACCGAACGCCGGTGAAGGGGAGAGCAGCTTGCACATTCGCCGATTTCCCGCCTGCCTGCTACGCCTGCCAGCCACCAAGCGCCTATCAAGCGGTGCCGACGACCGGAGTACATGCCGCAGACAAGGAAGCATAGCACCGCCGGGACCTCGGCTGTCGCTGCGACCGCCACCGCCGCACCAGAGCTCGTAGCAGCAGTGTCGACGACAGTCTCGCTGGCCGCGCCCACAACATCTCCAGCGTCGAAGAGCGAGCCCGACCACACGTCCAAGCGCGTGGCAGACCCGCAGCCGCCGGTCGGCTATGGGTCGCCGCTCAAGCAACTCAGGAAGACAATGCTCCTGCACAAGCGGAAGTTCATTGTGCGAATCGACGGTGCGTGGTGTCGCCGCTTCCTGGTCAGCCGACGAGCTGAAGGAGCGCGAGCAGACCCGCAGCGGACTAACCATGCGTGATGGTAGATCTCCGGGGATTCATCAACGCGTACGAGGTCACGCTTGACGAAGCAAGCAGCAGGATCCGGATCCAAGCGCAATTGCTTTGGTTCTGGAACGGCTCGAACATACTACGGCTCTACCTGGGCGAGTAGCAGGCTCCAGAGCCACTCCAGCAGCAGGAGCGGGTACGTGTAGAGGACAGCACCGACAGGCGTCTCGACTCGACTCAGTTCGGATTTGACCGTCACCCATCGAAAGGAGTACCAGGAGGTGTAGTGAGAGGACAAGTTTGAGACAGAGCAGTACTTCATCACGCTTTCGTTGTACAAGGTCTCGCCCGACAACCCGAGGCTGACGACGCCCGGGTCCGTGATCGCATTCAATGTATTCCCCATCAGATGCAAGGTGCGGCTGTCGCTGTAAGGCATCACGACGGTCGTCCCGGAGGCGCAGTGACGCTTTCCTGTCGGCTCAGTCAGCTCACTATTCATCCATGTCGATCGTCTCCGTGCAATCCCAACTCATATACCATCTATCCATGAATGAGCGTATTGCATTCCGTCCTATTACCTTATCGTTCTAGCACCATTGTGTCAACTACATTCAAGTGCGCTCGAAGCAGAACAACGATACCCCCCGACTCGGCATTGTAACTTCACCCAACTACCCGCCAGGCCAGCACGGGCCATCAGAATTGACGGGCTGCTACGACCACCACTCGATGACATCTACTACTGCTGCTGCCGCTACTGCCGCTTCTACCTCTGCCAACACGGCCGCTGCTCCTGCATCAGCCAGGAGCAGTACCGATTCCACGCGTCTGGTACGGCCGCCGACAGACGGTCGTCCACGGCTTCATCGGCTCCCCCCTCTCTACCCGTGCGTTCGAACTACTTGGAATTCTGTAGGCGTTGGAGTTGGAGCATGATTTTTTACATGGGTTAGGATAGGGGCTGATGTACGTGTCGTGATGAAGTGGTATCTCTTTCGCGGCGAGGTTGTTGTGGCGTTGGTGCATGTGCTGGCATGGTAGTGGCAATAAGGTAGCATTATTTTGCCGTGATAATGCTCTGCTAGTTGCTGCAGCGACGAATGTGCTGGATGTGGGAAAGGTGACAGCAGTCGTGGTAATTGACGAGACAACGACTTAGGTAGGGTTGGGTGTTTGAGGTAGTGGGCGGCTGTGGGCAGAGTGGCTAAGGAGATGATGGTGCTATAACGACGGTAGCAGTGAGTGTAGAGACAAAGCCGAACGTGGCATTGGCTGATTTTTTATTGCTGTAGTACTAGTGATGACATTTGTGATGAGTGGCGTAGTGGAAGTGTGTGATGGCGTGTGGTGCTAGTGCTATGCTTTCTGGAGATGAATTGATGGTTCGCTTAATTTTTTAGGAGGACTAGCAAAAGTAAGGGTAAGGGATGCGCATACCAATTCGGGAAGTAGCGGGATCACCCCCTCCACTTTCTCAGCAACCATAAGGTGCCGGTACCGCAATACTGCTTCGACGTACGCGAGGAACTGGGGTGTCCAACACTACCGGAAAGGTGAGGTGGATAACAGCCCAGCGGTTTGAGGAGTGGCTGTCAGAATTGAATAATGACATTTAAATAAAAGGTGACAACGTTTCTTCTCACAACATGTCGCATGAGTTCAACCAGTGGTAAGAATCGAGCGTCTGTCGCACAACACAACAGCTGTACAACAATCGATGGTGTAGTAGAACCGCTAGCAAAGATCGCTGATAAAATAAGGCCAATATAGAGATTTGAAGCTAAGAGAGTGCGACTGATATAGTCTACTCGTCCTTAAACTGCTTTCTCATTCAAAGTCTTGGAAGGTTGATAAACAGCAACGTCAAGAGGTTGGAGAAAGTGGAATGTGTCAGCTGGAAGGACAAACAACTGCACACCGTTCTCGAGCCCGTACTTTGCTGCCTTGGCTGTGAGTTGGGCTTAGTAACCATCAACAATTAGAAGTTGGGGATGAGAGCGTAAGTGCGAATCCGGTTGCTGAGAGACGAACAACTTCAACGAACTGATAAACAATTTGCTGTTGACTTTGAGACAACTTTCATGGCAACCACCGATCTAGGCGAGGCACGGGTCTGGTCATCCATTGCACCTTGCGTTTGGCACCCACATAAACAATTATGGGTATGTATTCTCCACTGACATTGATACATCCCATCATACATACGTCGAATATTGGCGCTCTTTCCCTTTGGATACAAAACTTTCTCACCCACATTACCCTGCGCTGTCACTCCAGTCTGATTGCAATTCAAAATCCTGCTAGGCTTGTCAGCCAGTCAAACCCTTCAATCGCTGCAGTCAGGTTGTTGTGATAGTAACGCACACGACCTTCAGTAGAGTACTCCGCTCGCTTCGATAATCGATAGCCTCCAATAGACTTGTATTGGCGCCTTTTGTAATGTACGTGATTCTTGGACCACCACTGGTAAGACTCCGTTCACACTACCGAAGTACTTCACGACCAAGAGTGAATTGAACGACACCCCTTCATTGCAAGCGACGATGGCGCGTGCGTTGCGCCCATTTTTCGTAAATTGCGCGGGGTCATGGCTCGTCGCCTCATTCTTGAATGGCTGGACGAACAGAACGGGTCGTGTCTTGGCAGGCTAGAGGTGACTGCTGGTTGGATGGACAGAATGGTGGTGTATTCGGCAGGCTCGGAACTGGGCGTCTGGGGTAGAGTTGTGACCTCTTGGATGGACTTGTCGTCAGGGTGGAATATGGCTAATTTTGCTAGTCTGTAACGCTTTGAGAGTGAATCATGCAAGCTCGCCTGAGGGTTCAATATACTTGAGGGTATCTCTTCTTCCGAGTGAACACGCTTTCTGTCCACATGAGTGCTTTTTAAAGAAGGATTAAGCAGCATACTGATCGATAGTGTTCTTCGTTTTGACTATAATTTGTATACAAATTGTATACTTTGCGAAACCGCGCACAAGTCCTGACCGCAAACTTGTCTGGCTTGGCTATCCTTTCAAACAGATGCAGGACGAGAATTACCCTTGAAAGCATGAGGCATGAACTTGAGGTATGGTACTCGTCTTGGTAGGAGCAAGCCTGGGAAACAAGATCGCATGGCCTGCATAGCGGTGCTATACGACCTGATATATGAACTCGCGCACGCACAGCTACGCCTTCAGTGTTTAAATTGCGAAAAGGTTGTAATAGCACAAGCGGGCAGACAGTAAATACCACCGCATAGCAACGGGAAATGACGGTGCAATGGCGAAGAACCAGACTAATAAGTTTGGTCAGTTATCTGTTAGGGCTACTGCTAAGGCACAACCCAATCGGCTGTCCAGTGTATGACGGTGCCAAATGTTAAAACTAGTGACCATCCATGACCAAGACATAGCACTAGGAGGCGCTCAATGAGTACTATACGGTTAATGAACAACTTGCGAGGGCTGCACGGTCCAAGGTTGTCATGGGTTTCGCTAATCTGAACTGTGTTTGAAATAATGACCCGGTGGAGGTGTCTTACATGCTTGATACCAATACTGAGCTAAGCATCCTAACTATGGCTAACGTTCACTCTCATAGAGCCCCAACTAACACTCCATTTTTGCTGCCTATGGTAATTGGCGCGCATCAAAGATACTGACGGTCGCAAACTATGCTAGTAAGTGGCTCGTGTGGATGTGGCTCCAACGACTAAGGCAGGACAAGAAGAATCGAAATCGCTACCACGACCTCTCATTAACAGGAGCGAACTGGAGCTTTCATTGGGCAAAGGTGCACCAATCCCGCTCGACATTTGACGTGGACAATATATTGGTGCAACTGGTATCGACAGCGGTGGAATGGCCTAATATTTTCGTGTACATAAATTGATGACGTTAGCGTCTAGGTAAAGTAGGACGGTAGAGCCTGAGGGCTAATAGACAAATCATGAAAGGATGGACTTGGTGAAGCCCATGCAAATGAATTGCATAAAGTCTAAGGGCAGTGAAGCATGAGCTGCTGATATAATTTTGACGCTTCTTGTCGGCCATTAGACGCATCAGGAGCGTTTGCTTGAGTCGCTTACTTTAGCCGGACCCACATAGAATACAAAGGATGTCTTGGCTGTCGTTGTTGCGTTACGACCTTTTCTGTATCATAGAAGGATCAAGGCTGAAGTTGGATGTGGACAAGAGCTCGCTCTATATAGTCAAGCACCGGTTGTTGTAAGCGAATGAGTCCAAAAATGAAATGAAGTATGATCTAGGTTGTTTCTGTGCGCTTTCCAACCTACCTCACCTATACTTGTGCCACGAACTGGTTACATGACTCTCGTCAATTTTACGCGTGCATTGAATGCCCGCCAAAACCGCTCCAGGCTCTTTGCACAAAGAAAAATAGAACTGAATTAACCGATGGATTGAAACGGTTTAATCTGGTGGGACCAAAATTCTGTGTCACCAAACGCGTGATTGATGTCTAATTTATTCACACCCCAGTTGGACAACTACAAAAAGCTTGAATTACATAAAGAATGTCGATGTCTCTGAAATCGCGACAGGTATCCACCTACAAACGAAAAATACGGAAGGTTGTATCACTTGATTTCACATAGCAACATCTTCAGATGAGTACGGACAGTACCTACATTCTACGATCGTTTGAATTTGGATCTTCAACGCGCCACAACAGAACTTACCGCATCCTTGAGGGAGGAGGACGACTTCATGCCGCCATCTTAACCTTTTTGGCAACGGAAGCGACATCGAATGCAAGTCGCAGCAGCAGACGTGGGGAATAAGAAGAGACGTGTGCGTTGTCTTTAGAGAGAGCATGGGTGTGGCGGTGGTCTCTGGGATCAACTCCAAGATCCATTGAGCCTGTGTGTATGCGTGGTCTGACCATTGACACTTATGCGGACCTCACACGTCATGCAACGATGATTGACTTTCAGCTGGATCACCAGACACTCCGTTCGGTATGGTCTCATTCGACAGGAACGACGCAAATGAAGTCGCCACCATGCTCTACAGGTTGCTCTCCCATTCGCGCTCTGCCACTTGTATCGAGAGAGCGTGGAACACGCTCGCCATGATGCCCGCCAGCGTCAGTATTGCTTGAAGGAACGCCAACTCCACCGACACGGACTTCGACCCGTGCTTCAAGAATCGTACCTAATGGATCTCGTTTACGCTCAAGAACAAATGGATTGCGCTCTCCTGAACGCTCTTCAAGTCGTTTGACTGTAAACGCGAGAGCAGATTTAGTAGCGTGCTGCCCGACAAACAGAATTTTTTGTGGTGGCACTCGGAACACTGGACGCATAGCACCTCGAGCACATTCGTTTCGACATACCGAATCTGTAAATACCACGAATTCGAGAGCACCCAAGTATTCAACGCCTCTGAACATCAAGGCTGCAGCGGTTCATTCTACGAGACGTCAGCTGGATTGATTACCGGATCAATTATGCGGAAAGATGAACGCATCACAAAGATGCACCCACGTCAATTGGTATACTTTTAACCAATGAAAATGAGGAGCATAAAACGAGACGGAACGCGGAAGTTTCACTCAAATCACAAAAGACGGTAGTGTCGTAGAACCACCGGCAAAATTTGCAGCTCGGACAAGACCTATGTAGTTGATTCGGAGCGGAGAGAGAAGCGACCGTGAGTGTCTGCACATTCCTGGCGCGTAGCAGTCGTTGTCTCTTGACGCAGATCAGAGATCCAGCGTAGATCCTTGGTTATCGATCGCCGATCTCTGTTTGTTGAGCGTCGATCCTTGATCGCAGAGTCAAACGAGGCACAGCAACACAGGGTACGCGTTTGCCCAGCCAAACCAGTCACAGAAGTGCCCAGAGAAAACCCCTCCAATCAGAGATCCGAGGTCGCGAAGCTGGGATCCTTGGAGATTGGAGACCGTCTCGGCGTCGGGTCGTGAAGCCGACGCCTCTTGCCTTTAACACGTGTGCGCACCGACGGTTAGGGTGCTAACAGCACGCGGTTTGCCACGAACTCTGGTGTCGTGGGCTTGCCCAGCGGGAAGCGGATTGCCGCGACAGGCTGGGAATTCCTTGATATGTTTTTCGTCGCCTCCTCTTGGCGACGGAGTTGGGTTGTTGAGCCGCGGTCCAACTACTTCGACGGGCTACTCTTGGCCTCGACTTGAGGGGTAGAAGGAATATTCCGGACTGATTACCTAAGACATGCACACCTACTAGCTCTCGTGCCCTCCTTTACCTACGATCGGTCGACCGACACTATAACCACTTCGACATCTGTTGTTTATCCTCGAGGATCTGCTCTTGGAATCAAGGATCCGAGCCAGGGATCTGGGATCCGGCGCCAGGGATCAGAGATCCAGCTGCCTGAATCAGGGATCTGGCCTTTGCAGTCAGGGATCCTGGATCCTTGTGTTGGACATCAGGGGTCTGGCGATCATCAAAGATCTATCCCTTCCATCGCCGATCCATGTCTTGATCCTTGATGCTCGACGATTGCTATACTGCCCAGTATACCTTGGGACCCATTGGTGTTGATCCTTGACACTTGGGGACAGGGATCTGCTCCATTCCCGCGATTCGGTGCTCTTGATCAGAGTCCCAACGATTATATCAGGGATCTTTGCTGTTCTTGCACTTGGATGCGCCTTGTAGTGATCTCCTGAGTGACACGCATCATGGTCAGGGCCAGAGTTCTTTGTCTTGGCCCTCTTGTCCCCGTGGACCCTTGATTCGGGTGTATCAAGGTTTCAGCTGGCACGGAGCTGACCGTTGTTGAACTTCTCAGCTATTCTGGACGCCCTGTCGCTCCGTAGAAATTTCTTGGTCCATAATACCACAGTAGGCAGCAAACCATACATTACTGCTGTGCTGGCCCAACAGGAAAGAATGGACTAGCTTTATCGAATGCATTCACTACAGCTTCGGGTGAGATCTTGCCCAGCGTCTCCATTGCGAGGTCGAACATCTCGCGTCGGCGCTGCGACTGGTTCGTGGCAAACGGTGAGTGCACGCGGCGTTTGGCGTACGCCGTGCGGTAGTGGTGCTTGAGGGGGCCCATCACTCCCACGTCCAGCGGCTGGCCGACACTAGTGGCCCCTCCAGGGACATACACCACCATGGTGCCCATGTCGGCCAGCCGCGCAGCCACGGCAGCTGGCCGATGAACGGTCAAGCTGTCAAGGATGAGAATGTATGGCTCCATGACGATGTACGCCCAGCACGTGTCCACCCATTCCAGCATAAAACGTTCAGCAAACCATGTTTTTTCTTGCACCGGAAACGTAGCGATAGACTCATCGGAAAACGTCGAAACCTCTTCCTCCACGTCGCCACCCGGCTTCCTTTGAAGAAAAATGGGCGGGAGTTTGCGGCCATCAGAGCATGCAGTAACGGCCATCGTGCAGCGGTACATCTCGCTTCCATCTGACGACACTGGGACCGTCTTGGCAGCGCGCACCTCCACCGTAGTGAGTGCCCCCGCACTCGCGAACATGGCAGTCTGGTCCATGTTGAAGACCAGACGCCGTGGCGCGAGACCAAACAGAGGGTCCACCAGGTTGCTGGTGAGAATTCTGACGAGCTCGCCGACAAATCCGAGGCGCAGTCCCTCGAGATCGGGTTTGGCGGCGCGCCCCGAATGCGTGACGCGCCGGATGGTAAGGCCACTCCGCCTTAGCATCCGGGTGAACCACGCGAGGCACGTATCAAGGGTTCGCCCTGCCAGTGCCTCTGGCAGGAGTCTCTTGGCCTCGGCCACGATCGCGTAGCGCGAAACCGTGCGGCTGTCCCGCCGCGTGTCCTTGACGAACTGCCGCAGCGCATCCGCAACGGGGTCGGTGGCGGAGACGCGCCCGCTGCCATCCAACGTGAGAGCAGACGCGCGGCAGCGGGTGTTGCCATCCGTGCCTGGGTTGACAGCGGCCTTCAGGCGGTCGAGCTTGCGCAGCCAAGTGCGCAACGTCCCGGGGTCCAGGCCGTTTTCACGGCAGTATTGTGTTTGGGGGAGCCCCTTTTCCTTCTGCTCGAGGAAGTCCATGCATGTTTCCAGCTTGAACTTGTTCGTGTTGCGCAGGGGAATTTTCTCGCGTGGCATCGATGTGCTTGGTCTGGCTGGTTGGTTGGTTGGCGGGCACTGGAGTTCAAACGGGTCAAAAGGTGTCCATCCTAAAATTCATTATTTGTGTTTTTCAACCCTGTTTCGTTACCAGCACTAGTTGTTTTTGGCCCATCACAGTCGCTGGTTGCTACATATAGCCGGCAAGTGAAGTGGGTGCATCTTTCCGTATTTTGTGGTACCATTGCAACTTACAAAATTGGATCGATTCAAGTGCGTCGGCGACGTGTGTTGACTCACGTTCAAGAAATGATTAAATATCACCTCAATAGTTGGGATCAAAAGTTGATACAACTGAGCTGTGTGAGTCGTCACCCGAGAGCTTCTGCATAGAGCACCTTGCGCAATCATCCAGCTTGATCTCGACAACTTGTGAAAATGACAATCTGCGGCGCTTGAATAGGAAGAGGCGGACTATTTTCCGTTCTAATGCACTGCGGTCGTCGAGCGATTCTGCAAACGACCCATCTTCAGCTGATTCCGCGTTGAGTAGTGACTATCTTTCACCAAAGAGACCAGGAGCTCGTGCTCTAATGCCCAGGTCTCGCCAAACGAAGATTGCTGCAGAGACATATACTACAGAGATTTTTTTTAAATCCAATCGCACCGCCATGTGTGCAGCTGATATCGTGGCATAGGACTGTGATGCGTCTTGCAGAAAATTTCAATCCGACAGGAGTCAAGGTGCCGAATGTGGTATGGTGTGGTAGGTGCGCGTGTATCACACCCCAAGCAATTTCCTTCACGGCGCCGTTCTTGCTCGTCAAGACTGTCTTGTCGCCTTCGTGATTCTTCCTCCTCTCGAAGGAGTACTTCTTGCCTTTCGGATGCTTCGCGAGTCAACAGCATCATTCCCAGGATCTCTTTCCAGGTCGTCTTAGAGCTCACTAGCTGCTTTAGTAGCTAGTTGACGTCGCTGCTTTACGTCGCTTCGTTCAGAGCTGGAGCGAGACACGACAGGGGATTTGCCCTATGCGATTTTCCTATCACGTAGAAGGGCTAAGTCAGCGCCTCCAAGACGATCTGATTTGCCTTTTTTGTTCGGATATCGAGCAACCTCCAGTGCGTCGATTGAGTCGACAGGTGGGTTTTGCTCATGACTCGAAACTTGTGTGTTGCTATTGGAGCAGCAACAGAGGAACCTGGGGACAATCGCCGGCTCTGCTGCGGATAATATCGCTCTCGTGTTCATTGTCAGCTGACTGTTGGAGTAAGCCATCAACCTCTCCAGCCTCTTTTTCAGTCAGATTATCGAGAACGCGACCTGCGTCATCTTCCGGTGGTGTTACGTCACGGTCTGGGGAATCAACACCTTCGATCATTCCAAACTCAGCGTTGATCAAGCAATTCAACTTCTTCGCGCGGAGGATATGGGGCTTCATACAGCGCTTGTCAGTCGGCGGTACCATTGAATACATCTTAAACTTTCTCGTGAGAGATAGCGCTTCGCGATGCTGTATCCTGGGCTCCCGGCGGGTGTTATACTTCACAGCTACTGTCTCCCACATGTCTCCCTCCACCTAGTGGCATGACAGTGGCCACAAACATGTTGAGGCGATCGCATTCCGTGACGGTGTAGTTTGTATAACAATGCTTCTTTCCAATGGTGGTTGAAGGATCCGGCCAGAAATCTTCGCGTGTGGGAAACCAGAGGGGAGAACACAACAGCAAGGACAAGGTTTATTGCACAAACAAGGTTTATTACCTGCTGTTGGAGAACATTCCGCTTTCGCCCGAAAAATCCACTTTGCTGCTGTGCTCCGGAATGCCTTGCTTGCTTCCAGGTACCTAGCCTAATAATATGTACAAGTTCA
Organism: Phytopythium helicoides; assembly: GCA_024867545.1. Lineage (NCBI taxonomy): Eukaryota > Oomycota > Peronosporomycetes > Pythiales > Pythiaceae > Phytopythium > Phytopythium helicoides. The sequence continues at coordinate 789,630 of JANFNE010000028.1, read as the reverse complement.
AGTGTGAGGAGGCGAAGTTGATGATGTGCATCAAGTCGCCGAGGGTTCCCAACCGATCGAAAAGGCCGTGCGGAATCAGGCAATCAGTGCTCGCACATGCCAGTGTGGATTACAAGCATCAAAGGGAGCGTGTGTTTCACCAGGAACGCGAAGGACAATTTTTTCTCTCGAACTTCCGCCATCTTGCGTCGCAGATCCAAACACGCGCACGGTATTTGACGAGCTCGTGCCTGGAAGTTAATTAACCCTTCTGCGAACACATGGTACTTTTGGGACCATTTCGCCGGCTTCTCAAAAGATGATGCAAAAAATGCCAGCGATATGGTCTTTTTAGTGCCATTCTGCACAACTTCAACTGACTATAGTGGGAGGGTGATGTCCTGTCAAGGTACTACTCTTTATGTCATACTTTTATCAAGATACATACGTGTCTACGTAAGCGAAATTCTGTGTGATCAGCACTAGCGTGAACTTGTGAGCGCCCTCAACAACCTCCATTCTGATTAAGTTTAGTGGAAATACGAAGTCCTCATAGAATTCTGTGATATAGTGACTGAATAAAAATACAGGCGTATCGAACCCCCCTCACGTTGTGTTCCCTTTTGGCAAGGTTCTTTCCCTATAAGCCGGGTTGCACACGTATGAACAGGGTTCAACAAGCAACACACACACCGCTCCGCTGGCTACGAGCAAGCCAGCGAGCTGCACTCGCACTCCGTGCCCTCAGCTAGGAAGCTGACGACGTGCACTAGGCACTGCACGGCAGCTGACGGACCGAAATCCCTCAGCTGAAGGGTCTTTCGCCGCGCTAAAGGCGGCTCGGCCCACACACAGGGCCACCAAGCACTCCCAACTCTTGGCTTGACCTTGGGCGCAAC